>LR749808.1:51395-112495 GCA_902729485.2 Mus minutoides | reverse complement strand
ATATATATATATATATATATATATATATATATATATATATATATATATATATTGCTTTGAGAATTTCATTCAAGCATACAATGTACTTCTGATGGTCATTTTAACTATTTTTCTTAACATATAGTTCAGTAGCATTAGGGACAGTGACAGTGCTGTAGCATTAGGCACACTCACAGGGTTGAGCATCCATCACTATTATCCATCTTTGACTTTCTTATCATCCTAAACAAAAGCATTGCCCTTTACCCTACCAGGTTATTCCCTAACAACCAACCATCTTTCCACCTCTGTGAATGTGACTGCTCTGTGTCTCATATGGGTAGAATCATAACAGTATTTGTCCTTTTTTTTCTAGCTTGTTTCACTTAGTGTGATATCTTTAAGGTTTGCCCATAGTGTAACATGTGTTCTGCTTCTCCCCTCCTTCGGTGTACACCTTGGATGCAAGCATAGAGAAATCAAGCTGTGACAAAGCTGGAAACATCCCCCGCCCCCTGCCTTTTCAGGTCCCAGGGGGTGATGTACAAGTTGCTAGGAGAGGAAGTGTTAATAGTTGTACCCAGTTGTGAACTCTATGATTTACAATTCCGACCTTTCAGTAAGATGTGCCCACTTTTGCAACAGTGGTACCACTGTTATGAGGATAACAACTGCTGTTGGTTTGGATTCAAAACCTTATCCAAAAGGGAAACCTTGTTTTAAAAAAAAAAAAACACACACACACACACAAACACATGGTTGGGAAGATCCTAGATCTTAGCGGGGAACTGAACGCTATTGTTTAGCTAAAGTGATAGAGTGTCAACCTGGCTCTAAATATTTATATTTATACCAATAGAGAAATGCTACTATCATCCTTAATCAGAAAAACCTCTTTCCAGTGAACGGTACTGATTGAAGATTATGGCTGTAAGAAGTGCTGAGATGAAGTGATAGGTAAGCTCTAAATAAGACATTTATACCACCCTTGCCAAGGCTTAGGGGACACTACAGAAGAGGAGAGGGAAAGAATATGGAGGCAGATGGTGGTGCACAGGGCTGCAGAATGCTCTCTTCTGGACAAGGCACAGCTATGGTGATCATGAACTCACGGCTGCCATTAGTACAGTGCTTCTGCACAGGAATGAAACCTCTCAGCAGACAGGAATGGAAGGAGCGGGCTCAGACGGTCCACCCCTTACTCCTGAATGCTTGCTACTGGCAAGAGTCTGCCAGAGGGGAACCCTTGACTACAGCTCTGCAGCCGCTGCTGAGCCTCCCAGGCTCAAACGTGTAGCTCCAACCCAAGGAATTTCAATAGGTGAGTCACAAAACCCAAACCGAAACTCACAAACCTGGGGAAGGGGCTGATAGAGATAAGGTTTTGATAGGAGGAAGTTGAGAGCCACAGGGTGGACAGCATAATCAGAATACATTCTATACATTCATGAAATGGTCAAAAACAAAATGACTAATATAAAAATGATTTTCTGTTTTTCTAAAGACTAAATAATAGTGCATTGCACATATCTACCACATATATATCACATATCTACCACATATATATCACATTTCTACCACATATATATCACATATCTACCACATATATATCACATTTCTACCACATATATATCACATATCTACCACATATATATCACATTTGTTCCTCTGTTGATTGCATCTGAGTTGTTTATATCTTTTGATTATTATGAATAAAATTGATTAAATAGTGATATTTCAGTATCTTCAAGTAAATGCATGCTGGTGTTTATACAGATAGAAGTGGACTCACCAGTCCCGTGGCATCCATTATATTCAATGTTTTTAAAAACAGCAGTTTACTACAGCAGCTGTACCATTTCACACCACACACACACACACACACACACACACACACACACACCAGAAATCTAAGAGGTCTCCTAACCAGAGCTTTAAAAAACTTTTTTCTTCTAATAATAGCAATCCAAGTTGCTGTGCAAAACAGTGTCTGCTGTGCTTTGGCTTACAGCTCTGACAGGCAGTGCTGAGCACTCTAGGGTGCTATTGGCTAGCTGTATATTTTTGGAGAAATGTTGAGTCTTCTGCTTGGCCCTACTGAAAAACACACCATGCCTGGGATTAGAGGAATATGCAATAGAGGGGCATGTGGGGTCTTATGTAATATTTATCCCTCGACTGAGCCCAATCTGGCCTCACATAAGCAACCTTAAAAGTAAAACCCAGAAGGACTGTACTGTTTCCAAGTAACTTAACTATATCTCAGAAACAAATTTGTATTTACAGGAATACAAATATATCCAGCGCAGGAAAGGTGAATCTTAATTCAGAGTTATCTGGACTGACTGTGATTAAGGAGACAGGTACTATGGGTGAATAAAACTTATCTTTACTGTGCACATCAGTATATGCCTTACTATTAACTTAGAAATATTAAATCTATTTTCCTGTTTCTTATATGTGTTTCAATCATAATTTAATGGAAGAAGGTTTTATGGAGTTTGTTTGCCTTGCTTTATCTTCAGCAGTGCTGAGGTTAAATCCAGCCTTCTTACACACAGGGCAAATATTACCACTGAGCTACATCCCTGAACCAATCTAGGTTATTTTTTAACTACAAATATGGACTGAATAGTTATTAATACCATGAACACTTAATTAATTTCCACAGATGTCAAATAAACTATTTGCTTTGTCTGGTTAAACAACCGCAACACTGTAGATCATGTCAGTCTTTTCAGAATCAAATAATGCCTAGACAGAGTCCTAGTTATAAATGTTGACACAGTAGTATACAATGAGAATATTTTCATTTATATTTATAAGATGATATTGACTTCTTTTTTCAGATACCTATATTATTTTTATGAGTTACACTAGAACAAAATTCAAAAGTATACTGAGAAACAAAATTAATTAGACTTAGTAGTAGAATTCAGATTGATTCATCTTTAAGAAATGATTTCCAATGACCGAAAACCATATCAAGTGGCCATAGGCTAACTTCATTGATGAATCTGTCTAAGCCATCAGTTGTAGGATTTATAAGTAGAGGTAGATAGGTGTGGCTATGTATGTGACCACACATTATATTATATTTGAGGTTGTGATTTTAGATCACATCTAAGTCCTGAGTTAGCCTGTATATAAGGGCATAGTTACACACAAAAACATTTGAATAATAATGTACACACAGCATCTTTCTCTACATATCTCTACACACATATCTACACACATATCTACACACATCTCTCTCACTGCCTCTTGCTCCTCATCTTTCCCTCTTTTCTTCCCTCTTTCTATAACCCCTCCTCTTTCAAAACTGTGTTTTCTAAAATTCTATTTTACGAGTAAATTAAAGCATTCTCCAGCAGTATAACTTGAGCATGATACTGACATTATGTTTAGAATCTGTTGGCTGGTATTGGGGGGCAGTTATAAAAGAATCTGTGCAGTTAGATTTCTGTTTGGGGGTTACTAGATAATTGCAAACTATGTTCTTTTTTCTTTTTTTGGTTTTGTGAGACAGGGTTTCTCTGTATCACCCTGGCTGTCCTGAAACTCACTCTGTAGACCAGGCTGGCCTCGAACTCAGAAATCTGCCTGCCTTTGCCTCCCAAGTGCTGAGATTCAAGGTGTGTGCCACCACTGCCCAGCAGTAAACTATGTTCTTTAAATCAACTGGAGGCATTAACTGAAGGAAAAGTCAGTAATGCACACAGTAAAGTTCCTACCTCTAGTCCCCCCACATGGACTCTGCTAGAGCATATGCTCACCCTTCTTCAACTATTTGTTATAAATGTACTGAGGTTCCTTGGTAGTAATTGTCACCAAATCACATAGTAGATGTTTGATAAATATGCTGAGTGACAATGAATGACCCCCAAAGATCAGACAGGTATGAAGTCTACTGTCTCAGTCCCCTCTAGCTTTCCTGGGCTCAGGCAGGATTAGCTTTGAGTCTCATGGAATGGAACACTTCCATACTACTAAACTGTATCTACCTGGAGGCATAATTAACAATAAGATGCCATTGGCAGCATCCTTACAGCATCTTTCTCTACATAGAATTATGCTACTTTACAGAGCTTTCCATTTATTCCTCCAAACCATAGGAACTATTTTTTTTTTCTACATTTTTCCAAAACAAAACTCAGGCACCGAGAGATTAGCCTTGTTCAAGGTCAGAGGGACAACAGAACAGCAGAAGGGATCTGAATCTTAAGAACTGAAGTGGTACGACGTCACAATAACTCCTTGAGGATTGGCATAAGTTAAACTGCTCTGTGAAGTTTTGCTGATAGTATCATACATGACCAAAGATTTATCTTCTTAAGAAAGGAGTATTACCTTGTTCCTTTCCTAAGGAACTGCATATTCCAAAGTTTTCATGCACACAGGGAATTCTTTACCTTATAATATTGCAAAACATGAATTTCAAAATTGTTCTCTCTTGGCCCACGGTAGTATTCTACTGCAATAACAGAATGTACAAACAAGGGGGGAAGAGCCCTTCTTAAGAGGCCTTTGCTTGATTTGGGGAAATCAAATCATCATGGCCGGGAGGGGTGAGCACTGACAAAGCACTGGGAGGTAGGCTTGTTTCCTTCTTCTGGATTCTGCAGTCTGTGCCCACTCACCGAATAAGAGAATAAGATAAAAGCTTCTCTATAGTAACCTTCAGAACAGCAGTGGTGGCAGGCCTTTGCTACTGAAAAGCCAAAGCACTTGCTCAATCCAGAATGCCTTTCAAATGTGGGGATTGGAAGAGCCTCTGAAAGATCAATCTGATGAGCCTCAGTAAGAGAGTTCTTTCTCTCTTCCTAAGAAAGGCCTCTGCCAGGCGGGCAGTAGAGAGTAGCTGTAATGGCTAAGGTAATGAGACTGTCATACCAATCAGGCTTCAGACTCCTGGCTTTGCATAGTAATATTCATGCTGACATGAAGTCCAATGGGCAGGAGAGCAGAGGATCGGCAGCTCTGCTCCACACAGACATTCACAGATCCAGCTGCACACTGCTCTCTTCAATGACTTGTCACCGCAACGTTCAGCATCCGAGTTAGGAAGGAGGAGTGACTCCATATGGGAAGTCTTGTGGACTGGATTGAGAGGTAGCATTTCATTTTGTACAGGCTAGATATAACTAACTGTAAGGCATACTAGAAAAGTTGTACATCCACAAAGAAATGAAAACAAGGTGAAGAACGAGCCGGCCAGAGTTAGAGCCAACAACAAAGGACTTTCTGAAGAAGGAGGAAGAGAAAATAGGAGGAAGGAGGAGAAGAAGGGAAGAGAAGAGAGAGGAAGAAGAGGAGAGGAGAAGGAGATGAAGAGGTAGTGGTGAAGGGTGAAGAAAATTATAAAATGCAATTATTGCTAAGGGTCCATGTCTCTACATTTACCAATATACAGCACTGTCAGAATCTCTGTCGTGTATCCATGCATCAGTATCAGATAGCATGTTATAACTGACAAAAGACAAAAAGTGGCTCCAGCCATCACAGCTCATGGTGTGCCACACAGCAGTGGCTGAAGGGGGACAGGATTTACTGTAAAGAAGAGCCCATTAATGCCCTTAAGAACATAGCACCCAGCACAGGGCTTCATACGTAGTAAAAGGTCAATGGCCTGAAACTAGGCAGGCAGTGGGTCTCATGATGGAAGGTGAAGAAGGAAGTGTTTGTGGGTAAAACACACTCTGGGTAAAGCAGGAGAAAATGTCCCAATGCCATATATAAACAAAAGAGGATAGGGGAAAAAAAAAACTCTAGCTGTATCTCATTTATATACATAAAGGAAAACAGGGAGCTCTACAAAACCCCGTCCAACATTTGAGAACCTCATGAATCTTACATTATGCCTTCTGCCTATCTTATAGGAGCTTTTAGTAGTGTCACCGAAAACTGAATGTGTTTAATGTCAAGACTTGGCAGTACTATAGTCTACTGTGTTTTTCCATGCAGCCATGAAAATGACTTTTCTCAATGTAAATACGAATACCACATCATCAAAGGTAACTTGAAGACCAGTGTGCACTGACCAGTTATGATTCTCACATGCTTTGGTCATGAGGCTGCAGAACCAGTTTATGGCAGATATAATTGCAGTTGATTCTCTTGGAAGACAGTCTTTTTTAAAATTTATTTTTTAAAATAATTTTTAATATTGTATGTGCATGTGGGTCTCTATGTGAGTATGCCAGGCCAGCAAAAGCCAGAGACATCAAATGCCCTAAAGCTAGAGTTACAAGTGGTCATGATCCACCAGACATGGGTACAGAGAATCAAACTTAGATCCCTGGAAGAGCAATACTTAATCTTAACCATGAAGCCATTTCTACAGCCCCTAGCAAGGGACTCTTTTAAAATATCTTCTCCTTGACATTGATTTTTATATATTAATAACTTTACCTTTGTATGACTGTGCTACCTAACACTAACTGGACAATAATTATGGTCATACACTGCATTAATACTTTGCACTGATTGGTTGATTCTTGTTATTGGTCTCTTCTTCTAGCTCCAGATCGTGAGGCTTTTGCACAAAGATGCAGAGCTTATTGGCAGGGGCAGAGACAAAGCAAATGTTACTTTATAACTTCCAAATTATTGCCGATTTTAAAAACTTCCCTCAACTAACATAAAGATGAGTGTTTAAGTATGTGAGTCTCCCATGTCAGTGTCTTGACAGCTGTCCATGGGAACAAAGCTACCCTGGCCCAGGCTTCAGAATTTATTTGATACTTATACATTTTAAAGAACCATTTCATCTACTAATTAGGGCATTTCAAAGTTAGAAAGTAG
Source organism: Mus minutoides (assembly GCA_902729485.2). Taxonomy (NCBI): domain Eukaryota; kingdom Metazoa; phylum Chordata; class Mammalia; order Rodentia; family Muridae; genus Mus; species Mus minutoides. The sequence goes on along the minus strand of LR749808.1, from coordinate 105,712 downwards.
CAACTACAGTACTGGAGACAGAGGGTAATAAAACCTGCATCTCTGTATATACGTACATCTTTGCAGAAGTCAGATGGTAAAGGCATGGACTTTTTAAATCAAGGGGTTACACTATGAAACAAAACTAGTATTTGGAAATTAATTAGGAAGCAGCTAAGTCCTATGTAACTATATAACTGAAATTACAGAAATTCATATGGCTAAAAATGTTTTTGGAAAAAGCTAAATGTGGAACACAACTGCCAGAGGAGGTCCCCGGACAAGAAAGCATCCCATGGACAAGGGAGTTCTACTTTGAAGGAAACATTTTAAAAATCGTTCAGTAACTGTAAAATAGTTGACTTTTATAAGCCAGTTATTACTTGGACGTGTCTATCATAGTTATTCACGTAGCAAACTACACATGCTTCAAAGATTAAGCCAGGCAGAACTTTTCCAATATGGGTGCTAATAGTTGGAATCAGGTCTAGAATAGAATTTCTGCTGTCAGATAAAGCCTGTATGCTAATTGTCTTATAAAGCTTTTCTGTGAGCTTCCAGAACATAAGGAGAAGGAAACAGGACTCTTACCCCCTTGACTAGCATACTGCATGAGATAGACAGAGACCAAGGCCAGAGCTACTGACAGAAAAGCCACCTCTCATAGAGTCTCAACTCTGCTTCCGCTCTTAGATCCCACAGAGGAGCTGGCCAGTTCTCCCTTTTTAGTACTGGAAACATTAGCTCAAGTAACTCAAAAGGACCTCCTCAGGGGCTAGGGAGATGGCTCAGCACTTAAGAACATTGGCTGTTTTTTCAGAGCACCTGTGATTGGCTCCTAACACTCACTGGGAATTGTAGAACAATTCCAGGGTATCTGGTGCCCTCTTCTAGTCATTGTGGGCACATACATACACATGGTGCACATAAACTCACATATACACATTCACATAAATAAAAATACATTTTCAAAAGGAGCTCTTCCACCATAGCAGCCCTGTCTGGTTTATTTGCCTTAAATACATTTTTTGTTTGTTTTTTTTATGTGTGTAGGTGTTTTGCCTGGATGCATATCTGTGCATCGTGTGCATGCCTGATACCCATAGAAGCCAAAAAAAAAAAAAAAAAAAAAAAAAGGCATTGGATCTCCTAGGCCTGGAATTACAGATGGTTGTGAATCCCCGTGTGGGTTCTGAAAATCAAACCTGGGTGCTCTGAAAGAACAGACAGTGCTCTTAACTGCCAAGCCTCCACTAAAGCAAAGAAAACACTTATTTGTTTACTTTATATGTTGGACGGGGTGCATGCATGTGATAGTGCGGAAGTCAGATGACAGTTTGCAAGAGTTCTCTCCTTCTACCACGTGGGTCCCTGGAATTGAACTCATGTCATCAATACACAGTAATACCAGGAATAAACTGTGATCACACCTGCTGCTGAGTCTTTCTGTGAATGGCTACAGCTAACCTCCACACAGGAAAGGAACATAGCACACCTGATCCTGACCTTTAGCAAGTGTCACAATCCCAAGTATCTAAATGTTCCTTGTAAAATTAATTGTGAAAAAAAAAATAATCTTGGCCAGCTTTACCACCGTCCAACAGCTCTCTCTCTGCCAGCACTCAGACCCACTCTTAAATCACTGCAGACTCACCATAGCAGAAAGCCTGAATCTTTAGATGGTGCTGCCAAGTTGCCTGCTGAAAACAGTAGCTGGCCTTCTCAAAGGATGGGCTTCAAGTGAGCACTGACCACCACATGGGGAAGTAGCTGATGGAGAGGGACAGTCACATCAATCTGAGGAGAGGCCACTAGCCATGTGGCAGGTCTTAGAATAGAATAAATCGGGTTAATTAAGTTACAGGCTAGTGGGAATGAGCCAGAGCTTTAGGCCTAGGCATTTATTCATAAATAATTCAGTCTCAGAGTCATTATTTCTGGAACTTGGGCATGGGTAGAAAAGCCTGCAGCTATAGACAGACTTCCCTTATATATTTTTTAAAGAGGCTGTTCTTGGGTGGCTCAGCAGGCAAGAATGCTTGCCACAAAAGTGAAGGGACCTGAGTTTGATTCCTGAAACCCACAAAAGAGAGACTCAACTCCTGAAAGTTATTCTGCAACTTCTCAATGTATGCTGCTACTGCATGCAGATGTGTGTCCACAAGTATAATACACACAGCGGGAGGACATCTTTATTTACCTGCAGTGCTGGGACTCAAACCCAGAGGCTTGATACATGTTAAGCAAATACTGTCCTTAAGCTATACCCCTACCCATAATAGGCGTTCATGATGACGAGTGGGCTTGTCCCACAATCAGGATTTCCTTAGAGTTATTTCTTGTATTGACTATATACTAAGATTATCTCCTTTAAGGGCAGACCCTAAGGTCATTTGGACAAGCCTATTATACAGACACCAGAATCAAGGATGCCCAAACAAACCTGTTAGTAATATGGTGTGGACTGGTTTCATCTGTGTGAGCCCTCTGGGGATACCACATATCAAAGAAGGGGATCTGTGCAGCCAGAATACCAGCACTCGTGCCTAGGATTGAAGCCATGTCCTCCAGCATAGAAAGAGGGAGCTCTGGGGAAACAGGCTACAGAACCCTCTGCTGGACCAGGAAGCATTTATGGACCTTTCTTTCTTGTGGCAGATCAGCACTGATTTCCATGGGCACAAAGGAGAGTAAAACAAAGTATAGAAATTTAAGCCATAGCTGGCCTCAGGAAGAATTCTTGTTCGATCCAGAACATGCCCAGTGCCCACATGACACACTCTGAGGAGAATGCTATGAGGAGCTATGTCCCAGGTCAGCAGCTTGTGATGGCCTCTCCATCCAGCCCTGAGCGTAGCACGGTATCTGTGTTCCTGAGGGTGGGTGGCTTTGGCCATCTACTCTTTGGTCCACAGTGCTGCTCCATATAGCCAGTGTCTACTCCTGATAGGCCACATGTGGCCCTTCAAATGCCAGCTCAGATTAGACCTTAAAGAATTTTTCGATAAAATGTTCAGGCCTCTCCTCTGTGCTTCACAAACCTAGTCCATGCACTGTGTGTGTCTGGCTTCCAGAGCAAGACCTTAGCACCTGAGCCCATTTAAAAACCCTGCCTCAGTTCACCTTATACATCTTTGCTAAATAACAGAAAAGGATTTCTAAATTGACAACAAAGAACATTTGTCTTCGTCTCTTCTAAAACTCTTGGATTGTTCCTTTAATCACACCATGAATGTCTTTTGTTGTTTGTTTGTGATGGCTTTTATAGACAGGATCTCACACAGCATGGAAGCTAGCTTCAAGCTCACAGCAATCTCTCAACCTCTCAAGTGCTGGGAGAACAGGTATGACCGACCCAGCATGCCCAAATTCACCAATGCTATTTTTATTGAGTCTTTTATGTAAACTGTCATTTTTTATATAATTTAAGGAAAAAATAGTATATTAGTGAATATGCAATATACATTTTTATATTTTTATAGCAACATACATTTTTAGTAGTCACACAGATCTCTTTATGGAGTCTTAATTTCCTTATATATCAACAATTAAGATATTAAAATTAAGCAAGATGAAAGAACAGACCCTTGAAGTGGGAAATGCCACAAATTCGGTTTTCCTTATGTGAGAGCCCTTGCTCTTCATGCTTATAGCTTTATGATTTTCTCTCTCTCTCTCTCTCTCTCTCTCTCTCTCTCTTAGTACATTTCTCTGGTTTTTTTTTATTAGATATTTTCTTTATTTACATTTCAAATGTTATCCCCTTTCCCGGTTTCCCGTCACAAAACCCCCTATTCCCTTCCCCTTCCCCTGCTCACCAATCCACTCACTCCTGCTTCCTGGCTCTGGCATTCCCCTACACTGGGACATAGAGCCTTCATAGATAGAACCAAGGGCCTCTCCTCCCATTGACAACGGACAAGGCTGACCTGTATTTGTCAGGCACTGGTAGAGAACCTCAGGAGACAGCTATATCAGGCTCCTGTTAGCAAGCACTTGTTGGCATCCACAATAGCGTCTGGGTTTGGTGACTGTATATGGGATGGATCCCCAGGTGGGGCTGTCTCTGGATGGCCTTTCCTTCAGTTTCTGTTCCATACTTTGTCTATGATTGTTAAGTGACAAAATGCTGAAATGCGTGCTTCACTGTAAAACCCTTTCAAGTTTCTAATAGTTACAGACAACAGCTTTCCTTTTAACAAACGATAACTTGCTATTATATAACCCAACTTTGTATATATACTTGTAAACACATTTTCTCTTACCAATGGCACATTATATTGGATCTGAGAAAAGCACCTTTTTTTTCTCAGCATTTTTTAATTAGATATTTTCTTAATTTACATTTCAACTGCTATCCCGAAAATCCCCTCCCCCCTTCCCCCTCCCTGCTCCCGTGCCCACCCACTCCCACCTCTTGACCCTGGCGTTCCCCTGTATTGGGGCATATAAAGATTGCAGTACCAAGGGGCCTCTCGTCCCAATGATGGCCGACTAGGCCATCTTCTGCTACATATGGAGCTAGAGACACGAGTTCTGGGGGTTCTGATTAGTTCATATTGTTGTTCCTCTTCTAGGGTTGCAGGAAAAGCACCTTTAAAGAGTGTCTATTTTTGAATTACATAATTACATGACTATAATGATACCTATTCTTTAGTTTAGCATGTTTTCTTTTTCATGGGCAGGGACTATAGTGAATGAGCATGTGTTTTATACAGTCTACATAGATGAGTAAGTGTGAATCTGAGTCACGATAGGATGTTAGCCTGGCTAAAGTACACTCCTTCCAGTTAGGAAATGATACAGCAGCACCTAAGAGAGCTAATGAAATTATGCAATCACAGAATGTTTCCAACAGTGATTTAGGAGCCCAGGTTGTCACGGGGCTTCTACTCCAGTATTCTTATCCTGACGATCAAAATCATACACCAATCACTATAAAAAGTGATATAAAACTAGCACAGTTTTAGAATCTAGATAGGGTCATGCACACTAACATGGAAAGAAGTTTTGAACACAGATCAATGCTTTCAGTACTCTCGATCCGCATTCTAAGAGTCTTTCAGATTTATATCTTGGTGGGAAGCAGTGCCCTAAAACAACAGAAGGCCGTCGGAAGAGCTTGTCTGAGCAAAGACTTAGGTGGCTCATGGCAAAACAGTAACATTACCCTCAAGGTGTCATTATAAACCACCAGATGCAATAAAAGTAACCTAAGAGATAAAATATTAGAGCCATATTTTCTCATATGTACAGTTAACAAAAACAAAAACAAAAACAAAAACAGAAGAACCTTTAAAAGACACACCCTTTTATATTTTAAAACCACCTTTGGAAGACTGTGCAGCAGAAGTTCTTCCTCTTTCTTTGTTTAAACAAGGCTGTGGAAAACATCCAGCTTTGGCTCAACACAAGACAGCATTCAGCGCAGCTGAAGAGCCAGTGTCTGCAGTCAGAGTGGGGGTGGACCCTCCCTCCCTTCCTTCCGGGGTAGAACCTGATGCAGAAGGTCAGGGCCCAGGGCCACTGTGGTCACTGCAGGAGCAGCAAAGAGACTGTTCTCTTGTTAGCTGTCAGCTTACCTTGAAGAACTTCCATAGGGAGGACAGTCCAGGCGTTTTCCAGGTAGGAAATGTAAATATAGCGAGCTGTATTACAGGCCAGGCCAATGTATAAAACCCTGGAAAAGAAAAGAAAAAAAAAGGAGGGGGTGTTGAGGGTCAAGTGTGAAACACAAATTCTCAAATATTACTTATTCTCAAAACCATTCACAATCAAACGGATATGTTACAAACTTAGGAGCAGGATACCTCATGGGAAAACTTAACCACCAGTGTAGGAAGGAGACTGTCCCTATCTTATCTGCCTGCTGCCTTATGCTTAATGTCCCCAAATGCTTAATGTCAAAGCCAGCATTACCCTTCCTAAAAACTTCATTAGTGGCAAAACTGATGCTTTTTTGGATAGTCTGGGCTCACAGCCAGCAATATAATGACACTGCTGGCCCCCTTCCAGGTGGCTGGAGCCTAAACATGGCTGGGTCCATAGTCACTTACAATGATGGGCAGAGAGGTTAAAGTGGACGCGGGAAGTGTAAAAATGGGAGCCTAAACCTTGAATATATATGCAGGTCACCAAAGAGTTTCATAAAATTCACATCTTTGAAAGCCAAGCAAGTATGACAACAATAAACTGGAAATCAAATATGTTTTCTCTGGAGTACAACTGATTCGTGTTTGTCATTTTTAAAATCACCTGTGATATCACATTCTCACCAAACAGATAAATGTACAGCAATCTCTCATATTACAACCACCAAAAATATAAGTCAATCAAAACGAGCATAGAATAAGGCTCTGTGGCACCCTGAATACAACTGTGGCTGCTTCTCAAGCTCATGGCGACAGGAGCAGCCCCCATCCCTATTTTCTATCTTCTGATAATTTTCTTAACCTTGAGACTTTTATTTTCTTTTCTTGAGAGACAGAGGCACAGACAGGCAGGCAGAACATGTGCACATGTATCCAGGTACATAGAAACCAGAAAAGAACATCATATCTCCTGGACATGGAGCCACAGGCTGTTGCAAGCTGTCTGCTATGAGTGCTGGGAACCAATCTCAGGTCCTCTTGAAGCACAGAAAGTGGTCATAGCCACTGGGCCTCCCTCCGGCCTGCTTGCCATGCTCTCTAAGTGGATGAAAACAAGAGGGAAGGAAAACCCACAAATCAGAGTTTGCCCTCATCTTGCACAACTGTATTTTTACATTTCCTAAACACTCCCTCTAGCTAGAAGTGATCATAAGTATGCAAGAAAAGACAAAGTCAGAGTAGGGAGGTGCAGGGGACAGGGACACACTACTAGAAGGAGCTTATGAGGTCCTCAAGGAAGTTCTTTCCAGGCCATCTAGTTCTACAGATAGTATATTCATACTTATGTGGCTTAGTGAATAAAAGCATATATTTCAGTCTTGTTGGATAAAAATTACTTTTACTTGCTACTAATCTATCAGCCTCTCTCTGTTGCAAAAAATGACACAGAAAATTAAGATGTAAACCCCTATACAGAAACAGGCCTTTCTGCTTCATTTTTAAGTTGGGAAGCAGCCCTGTTCATGGCTCCCACTTAGCCTAGCTTAGGGATTAGTATTAGGGCCTATGAAGTAGACAATTTAGGCTTTCTGCACTTCAGTCTATTGCAATTGAACTCCACTGTGGCGATGTGATAGCAGCCACAAATGAATAAGTGTGGCCATACCAACAGTTAGTTAGAAGCACTAGAATTTAAATTTAATATAATTTTCATGAGCTCTTCTTGGGCTTTTTCTCAACCACTTTCAAAATGTAGATTTTTTTTAAATTCATGGTCTATTCATAAAAACCGGATGTAGTCCAGATTTAGCCTTTAAGCCACAATCTTGACCACTGACCTAGGTCATTAATTGCTAGTCTTAGCTATAGATCAAATTTACTCTGATAATTTCCAAACGTATCTGTCAGGACCCATCTCAATAAAGAGTGCTCTGGGTAAAGCCCAGGTGTGGTACATTAAAAACCTTCAAGGCTGTTGTGATGCTGAGAAAACCACAGGTATGCTTCTCCCAAGTGTCTCCAGCTGTATCCCATAAGCCTGTCCCAAGAAAAATTGCTAATCACCCTCAAACATTCATACTGCTCATCTTTAACCATGCTCTTGAGCTGTGAAACTTTATTTGACCCAGGACACAATTCAAAACTCTCAGCTTCAAGTAGCACAATGTTAAGCAGCCAGATTAAAGGTTGCATTATACTGTGACCTTCAGGTTCTCCATACGTGGAGTGCAGTCACTAGAGTTTCTGGTGTGTACCTTGTGGGACGCTTTGGTCTTCACTGCAACCAACCAGCTTAGTTGCTATGAGTTTAATTTACCATTACTTCATCCCCTTGGTTGCAAAGTCACAACAGATAGTGTGCTAGATCAAAAGTAGTCCCATCAAAAGAAAAATAAGGATAGTCAGAACAACTTACTCTGTCGCTCTAAAACAGGATCTTCACACATCAAATACCGGTAACAACATAGTATCCCACAAGTTTGTGGTGATCTCACAACACAAGCACTTGATAAGTGGTGTCATTACCATTACTTAAAAAAAAGTGTGTGTGTGTGTGTGCGCGGGGGGATCCAAGAAATTTTTTATTCTCTGACAAAAACTTTATTCCAGGATTCCTGAGGGAGCCTCTTAGATTTGGGATTTCAAATTTAAGAGTCCACATGTGGCAGTCCACATGTGGCAGCTCTGGTCCCCAGATGGGTGTGCTATTGGAATGCAGGGGAGAAGCAAGTGTAGGTCACAGCTGGCGGGCACTGTTCTGGGAGGCTGTGGGCTTGGCTGGTGGAAGGGAGCTGCTAATAGGTCTTTGAAGATTATAGCTGGCCCTGCATGAGTCCCACCCTCTGAGTCTCAAGTCACCAAGCTGTAAATGAAGGAGCCACATTACAAAGCTCACCACCCTTACCCCCCACCCCCACCCACCCCCACCCCCCGCCGCCATAACAGACTGTACCACCTAAAACTGTGAGAGTAACAATGAACCCTCCTCCCCTTAAGTTGCCATGTGAGGTATTTGTCAGAGCAATAAGAAAAACAACTAAGACAGGGGTCATGTACTTGAAGGGGAGATTGGGACCCCACCCCTTTTCTTGTTCTCTGCTTCTTGGCCACCACGAGGCGAGAGGCTTTCTTTCACCATGCATTCCATACTACAATGTCCTCCCCAGTCTCAAGCCCAGAGACACAAGGCCAAGTTAACCTGGAATGAAATCATAGCCCAAACATTTCTTCCTCCTTTTAAATGTTGTATCTAGTATTTTGCTACAGCCATGGAAAGCTAGACACACTTACAGACTGAAAAGTATTTCAGAAAAACCCAAAAAATCCCTTGAGTGTTTGAGCAAGATATTTAAACTATAATATATTCCCCTTTATAGGCTGAATGTGAATGTATTTGGTGACATCAAATAAGGTCACACGGGTGGGTCCTAATCCAATGTCTGGTATCTTCAGAAGAGGGGAAGAGAGAATGGAGGGACAGATAGTGGAAGAAGGCAAGCCAAAGAGTTGCCCTCAGAAAAGCTAACCCTGGAGGCACTTTTTTTTTTTAAGATTTATTTTTTATTTTATTATATGTAAGTACACTGTAGCTGTTCTCAGACACTCCAGAATAGGGAGCCAGATCTCGTTACGGATGGTTGTGAGCCACCATGTGGTTGCTGGGATTTGAACTTATCACCTTCAGAAGAGCAGTCGGGTGCTCTTACCTGCTGAGCCATCTCACCAGCCCCCGCCTGGAGGCACTTTTATGTTAGACTTTTAGCTTCAAAAACTTTAAAGAAAAACGAGTATCCTAAGCTGTCCTGTTGCTAGTATTTTGTTAGGGCAGCTCTGAAGCCAGTGCATTTATTCTGAGTTTGTTAATAAAAAGGAAGTTACTGTGTATTTACTAGGCCTTCTTCTGGGCAGACCAAGTCTTTACACTGAACATAAAGTTATGTTCAGGGTCTTAGACTATAGAGACCTAGAACACTTCTCAGGGAGCGAACGTGGATAGGAAGCTATAAATCATTGCTATGAGAGCAGCAACAACTTCTCTCTCTCTCTCTCTCTCTCTCTCTCTCTCTCTCTCTCTCTCTCTCTCTCTCTGTTTCTCTGTTTGATGATTTTTTTTTTGAGACAGGGTTCCTCTGTGTAGCCCTGGCTGTCCTGGAACTCACTTTGTAGACCAGGCTGCCCTCAAACTCAGAAACCCACCTGCTTCTGCCTCCCGAGTGCTGGGATTAAAGGCATGCGCCACCACCCCAGGCTCTCTTTTCTATTCGTAGCAGGAGTCAGTAAGAAAAGCAGACAAGAAAGAGGCAGGTTTGGAGCAGGTATTTGGTATATGTGACATTACCCACAGATGTGTAGACACAACAAAAAGCCAAATAACTTGTCAGATCAACCTGAATTGGAGCAAAATGTGAAGGCCAGAGAAAAGTGCTTATGAGACTCTAACTTTTTATATAACCACAGTTTATGGTAGCGGCAGTTGGGGGGTGAGCGACAGTCACAATAAAGCTGGTATTGTTTTCAATGGGTGGTATTGAAGAAAGACACAGAACTGTGAAGTCATTTAGGGTTGCTGATACAGAATATGTGAGCAGGATACCAACGGTGGAGTGCCCATTCCCAAAAGCCAGTCAGAACTACAGTGAACATGTGCTTTAACTGTGCACACTAACCAAGACATCACTGCGCGCTCTGCACACTGCTGGGTTCAAGGTGAATAAAAGCAAACAGAAAATGTTCCTTGTCTTAAAAAAATGACAATCCACTGGGAAGAAAGCACTGTCAATAAACAAGCTAAAACAAGGACACATGCACAAAGAGGTGTGGGAACCCTTGCTACCCATACTGGGTCAGACCCACCCGGGTTAAAAACCGACTAAAGTAGAAACAGCATTCTACACAGCAGGAGCGGAGGGAACAAAATTAACCAGAAAGCAAAAGATGGACAGAGACTGTGTTGAAAAGTTATGAAAAGGGTAAAAAGTATAAGGGCAGAGGGGAACAAGGAAACCTCTTCATCTAGACTTATTCAAGAAAGTATTTCAGAGACAGCAAATGCGGAAACAGGGAGCCTAAGTAGGCTCATCCTGTGGTGCTCAACCACCTCTCTCCACAGCCAATCTCTATCTCCAGGCCCCTGTGCTTTGTGACCTGAAATAGCAGGGACTAGAGGGACAGCTTAGTGGGTACGAGCACTGGCCGCTTTTGCAGAGGGCTCAGACTCAAGTTTGTCAGGTGACACCACAGCTTGAAACTCTAGCTCTAGCCAAACTGACACCCTCATCTGGATGCCACAAATACCCATACACCTGTGGCATACACACACACACACACACACACACACACACACACACACATAAACTAAAATAATAAAAATAAAATAAAATAAAATACCAGGGTCCTAGCTGAAATACTACTGAATATTGTTCCTATATCTTTAATTTATTGAAATTCTGGGTGTAACTAAACCACATCGTTGCCTAAAGAGTTGAAAACATGAAATAGTATTTCCACAATTACTTTCTTTCTTAACCAAAAAGGAGGAAGAAGAGGAGGAAGGGAGGGAAGAGGAGGAGGAAGAAGAAGAAGAGAAGAAGGTGCTCTGTAGAGACAGACTTAAGGAAACTATGTTTGCTTTAAAGTCACATCAGAAAGCATACAGAATGTAGTGGGGACATTCAAATCAAACCAATATTATTTTAAAAGCCATTTCTCACACAGCCTACCTAGGCCAGCACTGTGTCCTCTAGCCCATATGCATGCTGAAGGAAGAGCTGGCCCAGCACCACCCCATCCCTAGCTCAGCACCACCCCATCCCTATGTCCACACAGTGCTCCTTCAGATCTTACTCAGCTGTAGCACATACGAGGGCCATTCCCTTTGCAAACATAACAATACCATGTGACTCTCTGCAAAACACTTAGCTTAGTAGTAACTATACATTATAAGCTGACCATGTTGTCAGTGGAAGGTGGGGGTCTCTGATATTATGATCACTCAATTTTATACTTACTGCCTGATATAATGAGTACTCAATAATATAATAGTTATGAACTGGTGGGAATTATGAATACTTTAAATCAAACACTGATTAATAAATATTTAATAAACATATTTACACTATATACTACGGGTACAATGGCAAATAAGATATAAATACTCATTATGTATACGTTATGTTTATAAGTGTATATTTTCAGATACCTGGTTAGAGTATAGGAATAAGTGAATAGTTTATGAAGAAATTGATTAACTTTTTAGAAACAGGAAGGTTAAAAAAGATGTCCATATTTGGCAATATTTTTGATAATGTTCATGACTAAGCTTGAAGATAAACATGATTTCTGTGAAGATGTAAACAGTTCAATGCATAGGGACAAGAAGTGGCTTTGGGTGACATCCTGAGACACTGTACAACGGAAGCCAGCACATGCGCAGAAGCAGACAACAAGGCTCTGCTCACAATAGGCTTGTCTCACTAAAAGACAGAACTGTTAACATGTAAGCCACAGAGCTCCAAGAACCAGTAGTGTTCCCATAGAACAGCTGAAGGGACAAGCCTGAATTCCTGGAGGACACCAGGCAGCTGAAGGGACAACCAAGAACTCCTGGAGGACACCAACCAGGCAGGTATCCTGAGCTACTGACCCATCCTTGGAGAACAGGGCCTAAGAACCAGCCTGCATCAGAAAAGAAGATGGGAGAGAAGCATTGATCATCTTAGCTGCATGTGTCTTCTGCAGATACCAATAAAGGTTGAATTAACAAAGTCTGAGGTCACTGCTGGACCAAGTCATTCCCTGTTATTGTCAGATCTTTCTCCTCTTAGATGGCTAAGGAGCTAATAGGACAATGACAGCCACCATCGGCAAGGTCACTGTAGTGCCAGTCTCTGGTCATATTTGTTTCTTTATTGTTCTTTTACCTGTCTGTACTTGTCCAGGAAGAAAATTAAAATATTCAAAAGTGAATAGGATTGTCATTAGTGGGATCCATCTACTTCTGCTCAGAAGTTATGTTTTCCAAATAGATAAAAGCTAAGTGAACACACACACACACACACACACACACACACACACACACACACACACAATTATTTAGTTCTTTCTAATAGGGCTGAGGTAGCCACATCGTATGAATGCTATAATTTCAGAGCATAATCAGAGGCATTTGATATATTGGTTATTTTGGGAAAGGCATCGAAAGTTTAGTTGACTCTTGGTGACATTTGAGAGAACTCAAAAAGTTAATTAAAATTCAAGCTAAAGGAGAATCGTGACCAAGTCCATAGCTGCTCCTCTTGCTTTTGTGCTTGTAATAATACATTTGAAGACATGACTTACAAATCAGACAGATGAAAAAAATAAAAATAAAAGCCAGAAAATGAAGGGGATGGAGAATCCCAGATAAGATGGATGATGTGGAAGAGTAGCCAAGGGAACTGGAGAAGCAGGCTGCAAGGACACTCAAGCAGGTAGGTACCCCTTCTTTGGAAGAGGGAGTGCAAGGCAGACAAAGGTACAGTCTGTATGGCAGAGTATTGTCTGAGGCCTTCCTCAGTTTCCAGCTGGACTTGACCCTGGAGATGCCTGGGATCGCCAGCATCTGCATGGCTCAGCTTGTCACCAAAGGACTGGTAGAAGGAAGAACCCAGGTTCTGATGACATCATTTAAGACCTACTTAAAACTACACCTAAGGCATTTCAGCTATATAATATATTCCCCTCTTCACTTAAGTCTCTCTGAGTAAGGTTTTCTGCCATGTCCCATGGACACGAATGTTATGTGCCTTATGAGCAAGCAGGTTTTACATTACTACCTATGGCCAAACCAAGGCTAGGTAGTGATCTGCCAAGGATTAGAGGCCACAGCAGGATGAAGCCAGTCCTGTGGGTCTACCCCCTCACATACTACAGAGAACTTGAATGGTTTAAGCAATAGACAGTTACTGTCTTAGGATTCTTGGGGCTTGGAGTTCAGGAAGAGGGTGCCAGTAGTGTTGATTTCTTCAAATGCCTTCCACCCTGATTTGTCGGTGACTGTCTTGTCCTGTGTCATTGTGAAGGATGTCTTCCCTCTGTGCTTGTTTGTGCCTGGATTACTTTTCATAAGGACAGCAGTCAGGATGGATGAGAGCTCATACAAATGCCTTCATGATAATTGAACCACTTCTACAAACATTCACTTCCAAGAGTGTGTCACTACAGCCTCCCCATAAACAATGGGTCAGTGCTGGTGTCCAGACTCTGCAATTGGGTGGAAGGAAGAGGCCGAAGGAAGCTGGGTCTCTGAGAAAGGCTGTGAGCACTTTGTCTAGCCTCATTCAGACATATTTGCTCATTTACTTTAGCTGGGGGATTGGCATTTACTTTTCCACTAGTTGATATAAAATGAAAGGCTTGTATAAACATTGCTAATAAGTACACTTTGCTAGTATGGAGCACAGTGGGGGCACATGGATTATATTCAGGCAGGCATACGTGAACTGGCCTTTATAAGGTCACTTTTGAACAAATCAAATAAGCCTATAAAGAATAAGTATAGGGCTAGAAAAAAATGGCTCAGTCAGTAAAGGTGCCTGCCACCAAGCCGAGTAACCTTTGTTCAACCCGCAGAACCTACTTGGTGGGAGAAAAGAAATGACTCTGTAAGTTGTTGTCTGACCACCACACATGTGCTGCAGCACTTCATGCATCCTTCCACTGAGACTCACATGGAATAGAAAATAAAGTGTGTAAGCCAACAGTAAGTAAAATGCAAAGCTTTCAGCAAGAACATTGATGCCTTGAGAATTCTGCCCCAAACCCGTAAGACTATGTTCCAAATTCCACAGAAGTCACATATGAATGTCCTCTGCATAGTCCTACTACTCACAGTCTGAGCATCCAGCAAGGGGAGGTCTGAGAGGTGACGGCTTTCAAAATCACAGCACAAAGTAGACCCATAGTTCAAACTAAAAGCAGTACAGTGGCTACTCCAGCAGCCCATTTCACAGATGAGCAAAGAGAGAGTTTGGGTGGGGGCAGGGATCCAGCAGAGAGTCACTATTGGACTTGACAGCCATGTGTTGTTTTCCTACTACAGGGTGGGTCCCTGGATGGTAGCTTGGCATGTTAATGTGTTTTTTCGGGGCACGCCTGAGCATTTAGATTAAGGAAGCTGGGCATGTATTTGTGTTGGCTTTGGAAAACTTTTTGACATTTTAAACTTTCACAAATCAATGAGAAGAGCAGGCAGAAGAAAAGTAGAAAAGTAAATGCCACTCGGCATCCGTCCAAGATTCTGGATCACAATAAAAGCTTACCCAGAAGCAAATGGTGTTCTGGGAAGAAAGGCTCCATCTCCACTGAGGAAGCTGGAGACAGCACAGGCATCCATCTGATGGAGGCAGGATAAGAGGAGAGGAGGGTTCCTTACTTACTGGAGGCTCAGAAGTCTCCTGTCAGCTATGTAAGTAACAGAAACCAAGGACAGGCTTGCATGGTGAGAGAAGAAGAGAGGTAGGAACAAGCTACAGAGAGCACAGAGCACTCAGCACAGAGCACTCAGCACAGAGCACTCAACACAGAGCACTCAGCACAGAACACTCAGAACAGAGCACTCAACACAGAGCACTCAGCACAGAGCACTCAACACAGAGCACTCAGCACAGAACACACAGCACAGAGCACTCAACACTGAGCACTCAACACAGAGCACTCAACACAAAGCTCAGCCCTTCCTCTCATCATCAATCTTTTAAAGATCTCTCTCTCTCTCTCTCTCTCTCTCTCTCTCTCTCTCTCTCTCTCACACACACACACACACACACACACACACACATGCACGCACCTCTCCCTGTCTTAAAATCTCATTTTACAAGTATGTGTTATCATGTTCTGCCTACATATGAAACTGATTTCTAAAAAGTATCATACAACTCTTGAATAATACAATTAGCAGTAATAACTTAATAAGAAAATAGCCATGGTCATTATCAGTGATTTGATTAATTGCAATGAAATCATAATGTCATCTATAATGGTTACACTGACAATAATATATGACATGTGTAAATGATCAGATGACCTGGACTGAAGTCTAACTCTTTTCCCAAACAAGGGGAGATTTGGACAAATCTGGTTTGATGTTTGTTTGTTTGCTTGTTTGTTTTAGGCTTGCACAGTAGGTTTGCTAAACCAATGTACATGTCACCAAGAATGCATACACATGCAGAAGAAAGGTCTGCCACTGCTGGACTCATTCCTTGGCTATTTTGCTATGCTGAGCCATAAGTTCCTCTACAGCATCCCCTGGCTGTGAGAGTATTTGGAAACCTCTTTACATACAGTTCAGGCTTTCCTTCCTGCCTCTATGTAGAGGCATAGAGATTACCTCAGGCTGCCATAAGAAGGTACCTGGGTTGTAAAAAAAAGCAGACATTTATTTCTAAGTTCTGAGACCTGGAGACTCATGGTTGTGTTTGCTGATAACTCTCTTGCTATCTGGTAGAAGGCTGCTATTTATAGTCTCCTTACATTCCAGAAAATATGACAGAGAAAAATGGAGGGAAGGAGAAAGAAACAGGGAGGGAAAGGGAAGGGGAGAAATGGACAGGAAATGTAGGATGATGAGGGAAGGGACAGAGGAGGGGAAAGAGAGAGAGTCAGGGAGGAAGGGAACCAACAACCATGTAAAGAAGTGAGCACACAAGCACATGTCTGATAAGCACTATTCCCATGTGTTCATGACCTCATCGAGAGCCTAAGAACCTGGAAAGGCTTCATCTCCAGAAGGCATCCCAATGACAGATCAGGTGCCAACAGGTCAGTTCATGGGAGTGCATAGCCCAGCCCTCTGCAGCACAGCTCTGCCTCAAAGGTGCCTGAGATTTGAAAGCTGTACCAGACATTGTTCAATCCAAGAAGAAAAGATATTAAAGGGTAAGAATGGGTTCCATAGAGGAACAAAACCCTTGCCATACTAACTTATAAGTTTAGAGTTGGGAGTGCGGTTTTGAAGTCTGATGGTTTTCAGCATATCCAACCAACAATCCACCAGGAACCCAGAATCACCAGGATGCCCCAACATGAAGTCATAAAACCGCAGACTTACTAAAAGTATTCCCGAGATTGCTTTTCAACTTTATTTTTATAATTTAATAGTGAAGTTCTCCAACATAGTTGAAAAGGTGATGTCACAATGTCAGAAGTTAGGTACACACATATTGTCAACTTATTAATGATCTGTGCTACCATGGGCATTTAACAAGTGCAATTCTCATCTTAAAATGAACATAGCAACACCTAACACCTGTTGTTAAGGCATCTAACACATTTCTGCAAAGCACTTTGTATATAATAAGCATGAAAATGATAGTATAGCCACCACTATTCTCATTATCTTATCCTATAATTATATTTTATTGCAATGAGAGATTGTTACCATATTTTGATATTTTACTTATGCTCTAGAATTTAGGGAAATTCAGAAATCTTGATGCTGTTAAAATAGAATAAAAATTTTCAACTGAATTAAGAGAACACAAAGCATTGACTTATAGTTCAATAAAAAAAACAATTCGTATTTTCTTTGAAATCCAAAGATGTTGTAAAATGGACCTTGCTAGGTGTATAGCAACATAAATACTTAAGTAATTTTTATTGAAAACAAAACAAAACAAGATAAAACAAGAAAAGAGGCTGGAGAGAAGGCTCAGTAGGCAAAATGCCTGCCACAAAAGCATGAGTTTGGATTTCCCAGCACGCTTGTAAAGTCCAAGAATGGTCCTGTGAGCTATAACCCCAGTTCGCAGGGCTAGGTAGAGAATCCTTGATGCTCATTGGCCAACCAGTCAGCCAATCAGTGAGTGGCCCTTGCTCAGGTGATAAAGTGGAGAGTGACAGTGCAAAGCACCAGATGTCAACCTCTGGTCCCCAAATGCATATGAACATACATGCACAGACACGTATACATATACACCAACATGTACACAGAAATACTTTCTTTTTTTGTTTGTTTTTTGTGGTTTTTTTTGTTTTTGTTTTTTGTTTCTTTTTTTGTTTGTTTGTTTTTTGAGACAGGGTTTCTCTGTGTAACCCTGGCTGTCCTGGAACTCACTCTGTAGACCAGGCTGGCCTTGAACTCAGAAATCCATCTGCCTCTGCCTCCCAAGTGCTGGGATTAAAGGCATGTGCCACCATGCCTGGCTGCAAATACTTTCTTCCTATAAACTTTTTTTCAAAGAAAGAAAATACTGTTTACTTCACCCCCTGCTCAAATTCCATCCCTCTTAGAAGAGCAATGTCACTGTCCCTGAGATCCTTGAGCCATGCAGGACTCCTGCCAGCTCTGCTCATTTACTGCTCCTTACCACTTAGGCCATTCACACTCCTGTATTTTCTTTGTCCCTCAAATCTTAAGGTGCTGGACTCTGAACAAATGACATTTCTTCAGAGAAAGCACACACACACACACATACAACACACACACACCAGACCTACCCACACTAAACCCACTCCCTTGCCTTACTTAGCTTCATTTGGGATGGTTCACATATCATGAAATTAAAATAATGTTTACTCTTTATTGCCCACTGCATTAGTCCAGGAAGCCTGTTCATCTGTCATGTTATATACTGCATGTTTGTCCACATCAACAAAAGTGCCTGCCAAGACTGTGTAGTTAATATATGTTTGCTCAAGGAGTGAACTTACAATGTAATGATACTGCTTCCTGTTCCTAGCCGAGCACTTAAGTCAATACTGTGCATTATCTCACTGGCTTTTAAACATGCACTGAACTCAGGTACAGTTGTTGCTCCAGTTTCACCAACAAGGAACTTGAAACTCACAAAACTGAGAAAACATGATGACTGCCATACTACCCAATCATCTAGGGCTTGGACTGGCAGCCGGACTGAAGCCTAGGCTGACCTATTTCACTCTTTCTCAGTCTCCTAAATGAAATGAAATGTCTGGCTGTGGAGGTAGCCCAGGACTGGACCACAGTCCCAACCTCTACAGGCAACTACACACAGTGGCATGATCCAAAGACACAAAACCAGAGGGTAGAATCAAAAGTTAAACTTCCATTGTTAATGCCAGGGCTACATTCTGTGTGTTGTTTTCCAAGGAAAGCAAAGATTTAATAACTGGTGCCTGTTACAGAGTCAGACATGTTTTCAGTAGAAAGTCACCAAAGAATAGCTCTTAATAATTCAGAAATAAGAATGAATTATGTCTTTTTCTTCCTTAGGTTAAACAGTCTTTGGAAAGAGATAATACAAAAAAAAAAAGCTCTAGGGATTTCTTCTCTTCTAAATTATATAATTGCAACTCCCTAAATATTTCTATGGATATGTAGAAATAAAATTAAATGACTTAGGCTTTTGGCTTGTCTAATAAGAAGTAGACCGACACTGAAGGAACCAAGTAGTCACACAGCTATTAAGCCTGGACATTACTGGGCTTTTTCATATCCTCATGTGAGCTGTAGTTCCCACCCCCTTACTCTACCTCACCCTTGTTCTAGAAATCAAACCCCGGTCCTTGCACATTCTCAACAGCCCCACTACTACAACCCCATTCTCTTTGACAAAAAAGAACTATAATTACTACTCAAATTAGGGCTGTTGCTGATGGACACAGTAGAACATAAATTCTTAACTGGATGTATAAATATGACCAAGTCTCATTATTATAGAAAAGAAAATAGAGCCAGAGGCTATGTTAATAATATAAAGCACATTTTAAATAATTTTTGCTTATGTTATTTAGGGAAAACTTAGTGATAAACAAACTAAGTATAAAAACTTCTTAGTGCGTACCTGATATATTTGGAAGGATATCCCTCTTTAAGACAGCTACAATGACTTACTCATATATATTTGGGGCGTCAACAATAGAATGGGTATATAAGTCCACTATAAGATGACAAGGTATTCAATTTTTTTCCAATAGGAAATACAGACAAAAGAAAACACAAAGAACACTGAGCACCAAGAAATGGAAACTTAGGACCCATTTTCTCCCTTCCTTGGACAGGACACTGTCATACAGCTGGGTTTTCTTTGCTCCCTTTTCCTCACGTCTTGTCAAAAAAAAAATTCCAAGACTCATAATAATTAGAATATACTTTATCTCTCCATTCAGTACTTTTCTAAATATGTTCATTTATCCACGAAAATGCTTAACTTTTAATATTTATGTATTGTTAGATTCCAATAAATGTATCAAGGCATAGCATTCAGACATTTACCCACTTAATTTTGTTTTGGTATTTTGAGAGCCTTCTATGCTGACATATTTAGTCTACCTCTTACATGCAATTCTTTCTTATGAGTACTCCATACTGAATGTCATTGCTCGGCCTTTTGCTGTAGGAAAAGGACAGTGAACTAACATAAATGGCCACATGTTTCTCTTGTGTATGTGTAAATGTTTCTTTACCTTATGTAATTCTTAGGTCACTGGGAATGTCAAACTTAAGATTACCATACACTACTAGATGAGTCTCACTGTGATTGTGTAAACAGAGAACATGTAGGGACAGTCTTCACGATTGTCCAGTGCACACCTTGGCTACCACCTTGGCATGTAGTGAACAGGAGCAGGCTATAGTCACAAAGCTATGGAAGTGTAACAAGTCAATTCTGCTCTCTCTAAGCCTCCCAGTGCCTCGTCAACCCTGAGGATGGAAGAGAACACAGTGCTAACAACGGAAAACTATGGATTATGTTTTTGTTCTTGGAACAGTGGCCTTTTGTTGTGAGCTATGAATAGCTCGGTTCCAAGTGGATTCTTAATAAGTCAGCCTCAGGGCTAGTATATATTATACAGATATATTTTTACAAAGATGTTCTTTCAAGAACTTAAGAGTCAAATACTTCCTTTTGAGACCTAATAACAAGTTCTATTTTTCAGACTTTACTTCATACACTTTAGTAATAATATTCTAAACTTGAAATAACTCCAAGAATCTTTTCCAATATGTATTGATTTTTTGAAGGCAGAATTGGAAAGGAATTGAAAAACAGAACCAAACCCACATAAATATAATAATAGCAATGTTACAATTATGCAGTATGCAAGCTATCACAGAGATTGAATGTGTATATTATATTTCCAAGACCTTAAAAAATGGCACTAAGGGGGCTGGGTTGATAGCTTGATTGGTAAAAGGCTTGCCTTGGAAGCATGACCTAAATTTAATCCCAAGAACCCATATACAAACAACATACTAATATTGAATATTTTTAAAAACGTCTTTGTAAATTCAGCTAACCCTACATAAACAGCCACACACATATGCACACACACATATGCACACACATATGCACACACACACACACACACACACACACACACACACATACACACACACACACATGCATTCTCTAAAAGAGACAGCCCCAGTGTGGCAGCCCCAGTGACAGTTGTAATCCCAGTACTAGGGAGGCAGAGGCAAGCAGATTCTGTGCGGCCGGTCAGCAAGCCTGGCCATGAGCCGAGCGTCTGTCTCAAAAAAACTTGACAGCAACTGAGGAGGACCAGCAGCAAAAGTTGTCATCTAACAGACACATATGTATGTCACACACACACACACACACACACACACACACACACACACACACACACCTCAGAGAGAGAGAGAGAGAGAGAGAGAGAGCACTATAGAGAATATAAACAAAATTGACTTGTATTTTCTTTCTTTTTTTTTTTTTGATTTCTATCATCATTATGGACTGCACTTACAAAATATGGCTTGTATGTCTTCCATGTACAAACTGGACTTGGAGAGACAAAACCAGCCAAGAGTTGCTCTTATTTTAATTTCAAAATGCTCCAGTTTGCACAACTAACAAAGAAAATCCACTGGTGACGAACTTGTTCCGACCTAGCTTCTCTTTCTCACCCATCAGCACAGATAAAAACAAATCTAAACATCTAAAGTCACTAACTTTGATTCCTAAAGAAAAGCTCTAACCTGCTCATTTTATTACCTACTTAATAATTGCATCTCAGACACATCCAATTGTACTAATGTTTTATACTTTATAAGTAAAAATACCTATTAACTTTGTATGTGTCTATAAGTCACAGATAGACAGACACATAGACATGCATACGAAGTTGGATTGGGGAGTTCTGTTTAGTTTCTTCAGAAACAGGGCTGTATTAAACAAGGGTCTCTTGGCAATACAGTAAAGATGTATCATCTTCCTTAGTGGCTCACATGGACCAGCAAGGTACTGGGACGCATCATATCCTCAGACCTTCTAAACTCTAGTTCCTTTAAAACTAGAATTAATGCAGTCTTCTACTGTGTTGTGTTGTTTAATGCTGAAGCTCAATGTTAGAAACAAGCCATCACTACTGAAGAGCCAGGGACATACTCGTCCCAGAAATCAAGTGCTGATCCCAGGGCTCTGTAGTCCCCATGCCAGGCTGTGCTGCACTGCCACAGATTGCCTCTCTTTGGTCGCTGTAGAATTCCTGGTTCAGTCCGTAACTCGTGGGATTCTTTATAGGTAGAAAGCATCCCACTGCCCTCTCAACTTTGGAAATATCACTGACATTGTCAAGTTTTCTTCCAAAGTCAGATCCTGGTGAGCTGCCTAGTCAAATTTTATAGCTGATATTGTTTTTATTGGTTGGAACTGCCTTTCTATTAGTTTTTCAGGAATTAGAGGGAACTGTGACAACTGGAGCTGCAGGATTCCGCACAGTATGGTACTTCTGGCTGTATTTCTGTTGGGTAGAATGCTCTGGCAGGGAGTAAGAGGTCTACAGAGTCCCCACCTGCATCGAGGGAGATTGCCACAATCTGGCTCTGTGAAGGTCATCACCAATAAACAGTCACAAGGCACTCAACCCTATCACCAATAAAATTCTGAACATTGTTTGGGGATAGTGTCTCTTTTAGAGAGAGAGTGTGTGTGTGTGTGTACGTGCATGTGTGTATATGTGTGTGTCTGTGTATGTAGGGTAAGCTGAATTCACAAAGACATTTTTTAAAATATTCAAGTTTATGCCCTTTGAGAAAATGTGGAGATAACATATCATTTTTTCTGACAATAATGTCTTTAATACATGCTCTAAATCTCCTGTGAAAAATTGAAAACAGCAGTTCTGTAATCCAGGGCTTAAAGAAAAACCAGTAAAACGACCTTCCTGTGGTCCACACAGTCAGGGACAAAAGTCATAAACTCCTTCCCTATGAGCACCTCTAAAATAATGATTGTGAAAACAGAATCACTTTTTCCCAACGTACTCTGCAAATGGATTTTTTTAAGTGAAGATACTGAGATAGGAATATGATTCTATGCAGAAAGTCACCACAAGAAACAAATTACTTTCTCTTTTATGCAACTAGAATCATGCTAGTCATGACAGCAGCCTTGGAGAACTGAATTCATTCTTGTGTTCTATGGTAATGGTGGAGCTCGCTCTCTCTCTCTCTCTCTCTCTCTCTCTCTCTCTCTCTCTCTCTCTCTCCCTCCCTCCCTCCCTCCCTCCCTCTCCCTCTCCTCTACCCCTCCCCCTCCCTTCCCCCTCTCCCTATCTCTCTCTATATATATATGTGATTGGGTGTGTATGTGATTGGGTGGGTATGATTGTGCGTGCATTTCCATATGAAATACTGTCCTGTGTGTGTGTGTGTTATTGTATATGCATTTCCATATGAATGAATATTGGCGTGTGTGTGTGTGGGGGGGGGTAAATGTGTGGAAATCAGAGGACAATCTTGGTGCCAGCCCTTGTCTTTTACCTTTTCCCCACTGCACACACCAGGCTGGGTGGCCCAGAGGCTTCCAGGGATCCCTCCTCTGTCTTCCATCTCTCTGTGGGAATGCCAGGAATGCAGATATGTGCTAACATTCCAGCTTTGTATGGTTTCTGGGGATCTGAACTTAAGTCCTCGTACTTGCACAGCAAGCACTTTAACCAACAAGATGTGTCCCCAGGGTTCTAAGGAGCACCAGTTAGCAAAGTCTGTTAACAGACCCACCCTCCCCGCTTGTCTTTAAACTGAGCATGATGTAACTTTGTTCCTGTAAAGGAGAATATCTTAGAAAAAGGCACCTAGGATCAGCAAGATGCTCAGGCCACCAAACCTGATGGGCATGAGGCTCCCATCAAGGGCTCACATGGTGAAGGAAAGAATTGACTCCCATAAGCCGACTCAACTCGCCCTCCACACACGTGCTGTGGGAGTCATGCACAGCCCCACACTACATAAGTAAGCTTAGAACTAACCTGTTTGAGTCTCCTTTTTAGTACGCAGGCTGTGTTGCCACAGACCCTTTAGGCCCCCTGTCTGCGTGGAATGGGTTCTCTGGAGCAAGTGGGCAAGAATTCGGCGAATGACAAACAGACACACACAAGGGAGTGTGCATCTGAATATAATGTTACAAAGTGGACACCAGACTTATATAATACAGAAAAACAAAGCAGGCAGGCAGAGTACATTGAAGTTACCTGACACAATACAAAGGAATGACTTCAAAAGGACTTACAGGAACCAGGAAATATTTACAGTAAATAATAAACAGCTCTGCCTAGGATCAGCTAGTGACAAGTAAGGATTTCACAACTTGAGCTACTCCTTTGAGCCTTGTAAGAGCTAGCACCAGGGGGTTCCGCACTAGCTGACCTTCTCATGAATAGTGTATTACAACAACCTCCCTATTTCCTAGGCCTAGGTAAATACTTGCATATGAAGGTAACTTTAAGAATCTGTGGGGAATCTCCATTTGTCAGAAGAATTCACCAACTTGCTTCTAATATGCAATGTAGCCTGCTATACATGGCTGTAGAAGATTCTAAGTATATACTTTGTTAAGCTTGCCCTGAGATTTCTAACTCTTATGTAGTAAAATACTGTAAGAAACCATGTAAGATCCTCCATGATATTGCAGGGACAAATCTGGGGCTTTTTAGCTATGGGAATACCAAGGTTCCAGGAGGATGGGTTTCTTTTGAAACTCTTTGCCTCAGGACTGCTTCCAGGTTTTCAGGCCTGCCAAGCAAGTCACTACTGGAGTGGATGTAGCACTGTGTGATTCATGTATTTTTCCTTACTACTATGATAAACTGAAAATAAGTTACTTGAGGTAGCAGATGGCCGAGAGTGACCTGAGTTTGCGTCCTGGAACCCAAGTAGAAGTGGAAGGAGATAACTGACTGCTGGAGGTTCTCTCTCTCTCTCTCTCTCTCTCTCTCTCTCACACACACACACACACACACACACACACACACACACACACAAGTAGTATATAGCCCATGCAGAAACATCATGTGAACACACACACAAAATAATATATTTTTTTTATTTTAAAAATATCTCACACTCAAGTATTACCGCTAGTACCAGCAGGCCCTTCTACTTCCCCCACCTTTGCTCTCTAGCCGACCCACACTCAGTGATGTACATAAATGCTCGTGAAATTCCCCCTAATTCCCCTGTAATTACTGCCATCCAGACTTATACTTAAATGAAACTGCAGCTCAGCACACCCAGCAGCACACCCAGCAGCACACCCAGCAGCACACCCAGCAGCACACCCAGCAGCACACCCAGCACACCCAGCAGCACACCCAGCAGCACACCCAGCAGCACACCCAGCAGCACACCCAGCAGCACACCCAGCACACCCAGCATTGTCTCATTAGGCACGGAGCTGACATAAGATGGAAGCTGGTGCAGGCTTCAAGGCCAAAGCTGCCAGGCAAAATCTTTAAATGAGGGACCTGAACGATTTTATCTCTAATCTAGTTCATCTTAGCATGTGAGAATTAATATATCTAAATATAATATAAAATGGGGAAAATAATGTCATGAAAAGCTTTAGAATTTAATAATTGAATAGATAGAATTCAGAACTGAACAAAATCATGGTCTTTGCAAAATTGCTTCTGGAAGAACTGGGTTGCTTGCCACACCCAAATACTTCAAAACTGTAACTGTTAAAAGCACATACCGATGTAAACGGTTCATAGAAGCAGAGGACATAACAGACATGAAAGCTCTCTAACTTGCCAAATACTGTCAAGTGGCAACTTTGGGTTGAGTTGGACAACCTAGTTCGGCTTGTGCTAGCATAAACACAATGAAACTCGTGGCCTTTCATAAAGAAGGCCACTAGCTCTCACAATGATATTGGAGGTTGCTTGTAGGTCAACTTCTTCTGAAGCCAGATGTGGAAAACAAGCTACATAAAGTCCATAGCACATCCCTAAAACACTATATGCTCTCAGCATGCAGGTACTTATTGAAGCCAGAAGTCACAGACCAACATTTCAACACCATCAGGGACTTGCAATGATGTCTTGTAGAGAACTGTAATTGATTTCCCACAGTCCACCACCTTTTTTAGCCTGCAAGGCTTCCATAGCAACCTTATCTATGCTTGTGGTTTAAACTGTCCCAAATCTTCACGCCCGCCCAAGTTTAGAGTAGTTAACTGTACGCCTGACAGCTCCCTGTAGATTATTGCAAATTAAACCCAACATTGAATCCAGGTCATTATGTTTCCCCTTTTCTTCAACTCTCTTTTCTGGATTTCCTATTTCAGAGCTACCACCCCCTACGTGGACACACCAGGGTCTGTAACCTCCCACTTACTTATCCAGTCCGTCAGTTTCACCTTCCCAAAGTGTGTCTGCCAATGTCTGCTGCTACTACTGCAGTTCAAACAGTTCCTGCCTCACGCAGGAACTCTTTAAGAATGTTCTCTGTAGGCTCTAACTTCAGAGTTGGCTGTAGGCCACACTCTGTAGTGTAGTGGCCACCTCATGTGAAAAATGAGACCTTGTTTGCGTTGAGCCTTGCTATGATTCCCATCTGCCACCACAGAAAGGTCACATTGCTCATGCCAGCATTGGTTTGACCTTCAATAGCCTTTGTCTTTTCCCAGCCCATTTAGCACACATTCCTTGCATCCAATTAACCTGAGATTCTCAAGGCCCAGGTAATTATTCAAGTAAATTGCACAATTACCCTGATTATTTTAAATACTAAAAACCAATAGTTGATCATTTAGAGTACATATAACATAATTGCAAACTTAATTATGCCATTTAGAACATTCTACTGTGATCAAATACTTTAATAACTGTTTCCTACTTATTAGCTTTCTGGGGAGGTGACGTGCACAGGTGTGTGTGGAAGGCAGAGGACAGCCCAAAGGAATTGGTTTTCTCCTAAAGTGTGTTCTGGTGACTAAAGTTGGGTCATCAGGCTTGGTGGCAGACACCTGCTGAATCATCTTGTCAGCCCAGGAGGAAATGCTTTTTTAAAAGAACGGCTGCTCTTCTAAATTAAAGGGGAAACAGAGGTTGTTAAAGGCCCACCATTGTCTTGCTTTTTAATTAAGAAGTGAGTTAGCCAGGTGTGGAGCACACACATTTAGTCCCAGCATTCATTCAGGAGGCAGAGGCAGCAGATAAGTCGGAAGCCAGCCTGGTCTACACAGAGAGTTCCAGGCCAGCTAGGGCGACACAGTGAAACTTTGTCTAGGTGGAAAAAAAAACAAGGAAGTTGTTGACTTCCATTCTATTTCATCACAGTGGCCACCACTGTCACCAGAATTCTTCCTAGGCTGTATGATGCTCTATGAGTCATCATCTAATCAGAGAAACAGGCACCAATCTGTCTTATTCTGAGTACTTTAAGGGAGAAAATGGAGAAGGCTGAAACTGGTTTCTGCAGGCAGCCTCTGAATGTCCAAGTGAAGTAAAGAGAGGAAATGTCCACACAGTAGATGGACCCATAAGTTAGACACACATGCTCCAGAGATAGTGTCTGATACAGTGCAGAGACATCTTGAGTTGAAAAGACCTAGTGCTCAGAGTACAGCAGTGGAATGACCTACTACAAGACCAGTTTCCCTGAGTACCAATTACCACAGGTATGTGTGAGAAGTCCTGCAGGCAAGGAAAGGACCACTTAGAAGGATTAAGGAATAGAGAGACATGCTACATATTCTGGAAAGGCAGAAAAATGCCCTGGATCTTTCCCGATTTCCTGTCAGCCATGCATCTCATTAGCCTAGCATTCTTAACCTTGGCTGCGAGTGAAACCCTCTAGGGACTTTGGAAAATACACACCAGAGTCTGAAGTCACTGATCTAGATACAGCCTGGGTATGGGTAACTATAAAAGCCCTCTTAGAAGTCTGCTGGTAGAAAACCAATACATTTACTGAACTCTGCAGAAGATAGGGTGGCAGATCCCAGGAAGCATAGCCTTGGAAACCAGTGCTCTTCAGAGGCATCATCAGATCCAGAAGCAGGAGATGGCACAAAGAGATGTGTAGAAACAAGGAAAAGTATGAGAAGCAAACAAGCAAATCTGGACACATAGAGAGAGGTCATATCTTCGTCTTCCAGGCTCAGTGTTCCTCCAATAAGCATAGTGTGCTGTGTATTCTTTCCAGAATCTTCAATCACGTGCAGCTCTGCACTTCCTACCTGTTCTGGGTCTTCCTGCCATCTTCCCCTCTGGAAGCCTGGAACTCCTCTTGCTGTCTGGGTCATCTTTGCCAAACTAACTGACTAGCCTATAATATACATAGCTAGTATATTAAGTACA
This sequence comes from Mus minutoides, assembly GCA_902729485.2. Classification (NCBI taxonomy): domain Eukaryota; kingdom Metazoa; phylum Chordata; class Mammalia; order Rodentia; family Muridae; genus Mus; species Mus minutoides. The sequence continues at coordinate 77,573 of LR749808.1, read as the reverse complement.
TACATAAGTATCTAACATGTAGAAAACAATGGGTAATATTTTCTTCCCTCTAATAATACATGCCAGAACTGACCTTAAATATGAGAATTTAGGGACAAAGTGATTGAGTAGATTTTCATATATCCCTTAAAGTGGAACTAAATTTAACTAGACTAACATAAGTGGTAGCCGTATACTAAGTAATAATGGCTTATAAATTTATAATGACTTACTGAGATTTATTTTTGGTCACAAACTACTCATCACTCTTCAAGTGTTCATCAAGGTAAACATGCTCTTATGCTATCTTTAGAACTCCAGTAAACCATCCTTACATAAACAGGATTAGAAATATACTTGCAGTAAATTCCAAAGTCTTATGATTTCAAATAAAAAAAAGACTCCTTTTTTAGTGCAAACATTAAGAACCATCCTCTTTGCCTGGCAAAGTTACCTTACAAAGAAGGACAAAATCTAAGGCCAAGTCAGAAACTATTTATTCTGTGCCTATGTATGTTAGGCTGTTGGAATTTTTCCTTGAAACACTGTGTACAATTGTGGAACTGTTTAATTACTGAGTGGTTCAAAAGTAGATAGACAGTTTTTTAAAACGATTTTTTCCCCTATGAAATTGTCTTCATTATGAAACTATCTAAACAATCGATGAAAACAGTCAACTAGTGAGACAGATCGGCCATCATGAAATACTTGTCTTCCAAGCATGAGAACCTATGTTCAATCCCCAGAACCCATGTAAACAACCAGGCACATGCTTGTATTCCAGGAGTGGGGAGACAGACAGAGAGACAGACAGATTCCTGGGCTCTCTATCCTACTGGACTAATTGGCAAATCCCAGACCAGAGGCAGATCCTGTTTTAAGAAAAATAAGGAGAGCCAGGCATGGTGGTTGCCTCCTTTAATCCCCTTACCCTGGAGGGAAAGACAGGTAGATTTATATGAGTTTGAGACCAGCCTGGTCTACATAAAGGCTTCCAAGCTAGCCAGAGCTACACAAAGAGATCTTACCCCAAACCCCACAGCCCCCCCCCCAAAAAAAAAGAGTAAAGAGAAAAATAAAGGAAAAGAAAACCAAGCTGAATGGCACCTAATATAGTTTCCACATGTATGCATACACACATGCACACCACACATACATTGCACAACTTTTTTATAAAGACATAGTTGTAACTATGTTAGGATATTTTCAGATTTTTAACACAATATTAACTCCAGAAACTCTCAATAGGAACCAAACAACAACAAAATGCACAGAAATACACCAGAAGCTTAGATTTATGAATCTGTATAAAGTCTAAAATTCTTACAAAGATAATTCCCTAGGCTTTATCATGTACTGATATTTTTCCAACAAAAAGTTGAGTGGTCATCTTTACACATTCAATTCCCACGGTTCAATAACCACTTGACTAGGTTCTCAAAGTTGATACCAAGAGAAACAGCCCTTTGTCTCTGAGTGCAAGTGTGTGCTTAATCTTTTTTGTAACTATTAGAATTTTTAAATTAGTAACATGTTTTGTGTATCTGTGTATGATGTGTGTGACTGCATGTTTGCGACTGCAGATGCACTCGTGCTAGGCATGTGTGTGAAGTCAGAGGACTGCCTCGGGTGGCCATCCTCGCCGTCTGCCTGTTTGAGACTGGGTCTGTCTGTTGATTCCATGCTGGGTCTGACAGACTAAGCTGGCCTGTGAACTCACCCCTCCTTCTACCTCGGACAGAGCGCTGGAATTTCACACACACTACCACATCCGGATTACCTGTGGAGCCTTGCATCCCCCAAGAGTCTAATTAATATTTGAATGGACAGAATTTAAAAGCAAAATGGGGGAATAACCAAGCTCAAATTGATGGAATCCTCAAAGCTCTCTTGAGAGCAACTATGAAGCCACAGAAGCCCCCTTTTTGATTACATCACTAAGCAGGAAAAGGGAGATGTTTTGGGTACATAAAACCAGGGAATTAATGTGAACTGTAGATTTCTAAGTAGTTACTGATCTTGCTTAGAAAGGAAGACTACAAGTGTAAGCTCATTGAATCAATCGACAAACGCAGCAGTGAATTGATTATGATTTTGTTATGGAAGATATGTATCTAAGGCCTGGGGAGATAGCTCAGTGGCAGAGTGCTTTCCTAGCATGCACAGGACCCTGAGCTCAGTCACCAGTACTACAACATAAATAAACAAACAAAAAAAATGTAAAAAGAACATATCTATTTCATATAGCCAGAAGGTGCCTTTTTCTAGATTTAAGGAGAGCCTATTTGAAAATGTACATATATTTTATACTGTTTTCAACTATGTTGTTGGCTGATTAAATTATACTGTTTGGGAATTCCACTCATTGTTGATACCTAACTGGACATCTCCTTTGAAATAAAATAATGATTCAAAAGATACTTTGAGCAGTGAGGCCCACTTCCACATCCAGGGTGCAGAGAACACACTCATTGAGGACAATGCACTAGGCATGGCTTACACAAGATTGACCGGCACTCTCGAGAATCCTCAATTTTAAGTCCCCTTTCTGAGTGATTCCGTTACTTGTGCCACAGGGCCTCAAAATCTGGGATCCATCCATACACTGCCTGGCTTTTAGTGACAGCACACAGTCAAAGATGTGAACAAGAAAAGAAACAGGGCACAACTTCACAAAGAAAACCAAACAAGAAAAGCTCTTCACAATGATTTAGGGGAATGTGCGATTCTCACTGAAACTTTAAATTAGAAAACACTCTCTTCACCTTAAAATGAATAAGCACCACTGTTTTCCAAGCCTTCCCACTGTTGATGCCTGCAAAATTTCGTATGGCAAAGCAGATCTGAAGAGTATCACAGACACAACACACAGGTGTTTAGTGAGATCAACTTAGTAGTTTATGGACAGGTCTGTTGCACTTTTCTACAGCTTAAGTGTAGCTCACTTCCCATTTTAGAGCAGGAAAGACTATAATAGCCAGGTACTTTTCGATCTGCTTTATACAGATGCTAATGGTGAAAGACTATACTACAAAAAATGTAGGCAGCTGTCTATTATATTTTAACTAAAAGGATAACATAAGAACCTTCATGTAAAAGGTCATCAAGGCACATAAAACCTCAAAAACTAAGCTAATTCAAGGAAAATGTTATATGAAAATCTCTTCCACATAAAATCATGGATTAGAGGACTATGGTATGTTACATCACACTTTTATTCAATTAACAGTTTTTTTTTTCTCCCCTTCTTTCTTTTTTATTTTCCTGTCAGTTCTGGGGATCAAAACTCATATTCACAAGGGCTCTGTCACTACATGTCCAGCCTCTAGAATTCTTTATATGCCATAGTCCCTAGCTCTATATTGTTAGTAGGTATCTGAGACTATATAAAAGCTGGAGAAAGGCAATCGTTATCCACTAAAACCATCCTTCATAAGTGCCACAGACAGTAAGCCCTTGAGCTTCAGGGAATAATAGAGTTCACTATGTTGATACTTGGAAATATCAGTTGTCAGAGTCCCTCAATACACAACCTCATACTTATATGATTTTTTGGGGGGTGGGGGTTATTATAGCTTCCTGTTTGTTTCTCTTAGATAATCCAGCTAAGCCAGTGTCTTGCTTCCTTTTATTTCTGTTTGAAGGAGGAGGAAGAGGAGCAGCAGAAAGCTCTACCCCAATGTAGTCCCACCCAAAGCATAACACTCTTTTTTTGTTTTGTTCTGTTTTTTTTTCTTTTTTTCCAAGACAAGGTTTCTCTGTGTAGTCCTGGCTGTCCTGGAACTCACTTTGTAGACCAGGCTGGCCTTGAACTCAGAAATCCTCCTGCCTCTGCCTCCCGAGTGCTGGGATTAAAGGCGTGCACCACCACCGCCCGACCATAACAATCTTAAGAAGATATACAATGGAAAGTTCAATTGCTGAGGAACAGCCAATAGTAAGCTTTCTCTTACCTGATATGGCCAATCAACTCAATAAGCTTGTGGCTGAAGAAGTAAGCAGTCAACTCGGACACATGACTCAGGACTGAACAGACTCCAAAGAGGGTTGTAGTTCCATTTAGGTCTTCCAGATGCCAGTAGAGAAAGGTGAACACAAAGCCATATCCAAAACCCATGAACCAGGCCACAAACAGAACCGAGCCGTACTGCACACTGCATAGCAACTTGATCAAGTCCCAGAAGTTGAAGGCCTGCGAGTGAGTCGTGGCAGTTGGAGTCTCTTCAGAGGACTCTGTGGAGTTGTCCCTTTCCACCTGTGGGATCTCCACCTCTTTCCCTTTACCATCACTATTGTTGAAGTGGTTGTAGCGGAACCGGAACTGAGTGGCAACGATCAGGGCCATGGTCATGAGAACTCCAAAGACGATGAAGACAATCTGGTAGTTCCGGTACTCAGGGGGCTTACACCCCTTCCCATCAATGAGCACATCTATATGAGTATAGTCAATCCCAATACCCACAGACAGCATGGCCAGGCCCCAGCCCAGGGAGCCCCACATGCGCTGTAGCCCATAGCGGTCTCGGTGTTTTCCCAGGTACTGGAGGGTTACTGTGTCTACAATCGTGACAGAAGAGGCACTGAAAAATTCTCCTATTATGACAACCACCAAGATAATCAAGAATATCGCCTCAACTTCCTGTTGGTCATACACAAGGGTGACTTGATCAGATGGTAAAGATTTGGTGGTGGTGACCACAGCAATAGTTGTCTCCCTGGTGACATTTCCTGTGGGGGGCAGAGTCACTGTGCTTGTGTTCAAAATCAAGCCTGTAACAGGGTGGGTAATTGCCTCTGTCTGCGGCCGCAGTGTGGGTTCACTGGTCAAGGTCAATGCTGTTGACAAGAGATCTATGTCTGAGATATTGGGCTCTGTTTCGGACAACAACTGCACGTCCCTTTTCTTGAGCAATTTTGGTGGTGTGGTGAAGAAAGCGACAGTGGAGGAGTTCATTGGCAGAACAGTTACTGGGTGACTTACATTGGTGGGGTGCGCTGTTGGGGGGATCTTTGGTAGACATCTCAAGGTAGCAGGTTTGACAAATCCAATGCCCAGGTTGAACAAAACCCAACACAGAAGCGAAAAGAGGAGGACAATTTTGCCCTTTTTGAAACGATCTGCAACTACACCCCAGAAGGGGGCACTGCAGAATTCAATGAAGTATCGAATGCCCACCAGCAGTCCACTCTGGCTAGGTGACATTCCCAGCTGTTTATAATATACAGGTAGGAGAGGGTAAAGAGAGCCATAGGCAGAGTAAAAGAAAAAATAAAACACCTTGGAGATGAGAAGGTCATTGTTGATTTTCACACAATGTTTCTCTATCCAGTCTATTTCCTCCTCAGGAATGGCTGAAGTCTCTGTGGAGGAGGGGGTTTCGTTAGAGGATGGTTCTGGTTCCCTGCAGATACCATTGAAGGGGTCAGCAAGCACGTATTTTCTCTTCTGCTCCTCTTCATCATCAGTTAGGATAGCAACCTTATCATCAGCAGCCATGGCTTACCACCACCATTAGGGTCAGTGACCTTCAAAGTCCTGAATGGTGATCTGTAAAATGAAGTGTAAAAGACACTTAGCAATGACAATCAGAACCTCAGTCTGCAGAGATATGAGGAGTTTCAAGCTGCAGATAAAATCACAACTGGGGAGAGAGTTCTTATCACAGTCATAGGGTCCTGACCAAGAAAAACAGCCTTAAAAAATTAAACAAAAGGATGGAAAAATAGCTCCGTGGCTAAAATCACTCTCTGTCCTTATAGAGCCCAAGTTCAGTTTTCAGCACCCACATCCTGTGACTCACAAATGTTCCAACTTTAACTCCAACTCTAGGGCTCTAATGACCTCTTCTGGTCTCCAAAGACAAAGGCACATACACATGTTTACATACACACAATATACATACACACACACACACACACACACACACACACACACACACTGGAGGGATATATATATATATATATATATATATAGTCTCCTTTGAAAATGAAGTACTCTTCTGACCACTGATTAGAGCTGGGGTCAAGACCCACAGGTTGAGAACCACTGCTCTAGCCATCCACTTAGGGACTGAGTTTAAGTGATTATAACCATAACCAGGTACTATCTTTTGAGGGCTGCCATATAGCTCAATGGTAGAGCATTTGACTCCCGAATTGGTTTGGTCTCTAGCAAGACACACGTGTAGATATAGATGTGGATTCAATCTCCTAGTTGAGAGTATACAAAAGAAAAAGAAAACATTTACTGAGCTCTTACTACACCTAGCAATACTTAGAGTCTTTACATGTATTTAATTCACATTAATCACAACATGCCTACTATTCTGTCCACATTACAAATAAGAAAAGTGAGGCCTTGCAAGGTGGAAGGGCCTGGATTTGAACCCTGCTTTATAGCTTCAGTACGCATAATCTGATGAAGTACTCAGCTTATATACTCTGCAGTTTATGGGTTATGTATATTCTTGGATAGCTATGAATGTAGTTGGACACATTTGTAAATAACAAGAGTCATGCTGCAGTATCAAAAGATTGGATATTTCTACCACCAAAATGTCAAAGATTAGCAATACACCAATAGTATAAATTCATAGAAACCATGCCACCATCGATAACTTTCTCTTACTTTTATTACAGAGATAACTAAAGAGTCAAAAGATTGTATTTGCATCAAACTTGGTCCTCTCTAGTTCCAGTAAAAATATTCGGATGCTAAGAGGCATGCTCATTACATCCCTTTCCAGTCCTTTCACTTCCTCCAGCAGAGAGAAACATCAACTCCACTTGCCACACCAGGCCATGATCTTAACTTCTTTTTCCCAATATGAATTGACACTCAAAAAATGCAGAATCATGCATGTAAATTTCTACAAGGTTCCTAGACAAACAATAGAAACTTTTCTTTTTTTTTTTCCGAGCCAGTATCTCACTATGTAGAACTTGCTCTGCAGACCAGGCTGCACCTCTGGATTAAATGCATGTACCATCATGTACACCTGGAAACACAATTTAATAAGAACTGTGTAGTAAGCTGATTTATCTTCTAGCTCCCAAAATGATGTAGCACATAGCCATGAGCTTCTAACTTCAGGATATTTAGGTTAAAAAATGGTTTATAAATTGAGGTAAAATTCGTATGAGTCATTTTTAAATAAATAAGCCATTGGCACTTTATTAATTTCTCCCTTTTGATTAATTTCCAATTTTTAAAATATGCTATTTCCCTCACAAAATGTCTGATCATAATCTTCCCTTCTTGCCTTTCTTCAGAGCCAAATGATATACAGGCTACGTAATGACCTGAAACTGGATTCCAGGAATATGACCTTTCTGGTCAAGCAACCAGAACATTATTGCTTTCTCAGTGATATAATAGCAGCCATCACTGGGCATCAAAGCTCTGATTTTCTTGCTGTTCTTAACCAGTTGGATCCTGCCACACTTCCTGATAGCTGCATTTAACTCTGAACCATGCTTTTTCCAGCACAGTTCCCTTTGCTTTAAGAAACACTTCCAAAATAGTTGGCCTTCAGAGCTATGCCTAACTAGGCATCTGGGATTGTTTATTAAGCCATGCCAGGTCCCATCAGTGAGTATTGAGCTTCCTAGCATTAAGACAAAGCGAACATTTGCCCATTCTGCAGGCTTCACAAGCCTGAGCAAAAGAACTCATTTCTCAGCCTCATTTTCCCATTTTTTTTCCCTTTTGTGGAGCTGGGGTGGAATCTGGGTCCTTAAGCATGCTCAGGAAGCACTCTACCACCAGGCTACATCTCCAGCCCTAAGCCTTTTTTATCTTAGTAAAAAACACATTGTTTTTTCCCAGGACTAAAAGCTCTTTAAAGCTGGGTTAGACTTTCTACAATGTGTTGTTGTTATTTTTCTGTGGTTATTAAAATCTTCTGTTCAAATTAGCAGTTCAACTGGCAACTCTGCCAGCCAAAGGACATTAGGACATGAGTCAAACACCAATAGATCTCACCAGATCCTGAGAGGAAATGTAGATAACCCAGGGAGAGCCTGGGATGAGAAATTACAAAGCACAGAGAAAACAAAGGTTGGGCAGAGCAGAGCAGGGCAGGGAAGACAATCATAATACACTATGTGTCCCCATGGTAACCAGTCACCCACTGAGGAAGACAGCAAAAGGATAGCTCTGCTAGGGAGCAAGAAGGCACAGACAGCAAGGCAGCTCCACACCTCTGTCAGCCCTGAGGAGTGACTCCGAAGACAATCTTTCCTCTGGATTCCAGTGGCTTTTATTATAGTTCTCTAAGTTTTCCCACTAGTTCCCAAGCATCAACAAACAGTCAAGGTAATGCAAACGCAAGTAAACTAAGGAAGTGTTCTATAACTACAAAGCATTCCCTTCTGTCTGTATGGAAGACACACTTGGAAATGTCAATCTAAAAATATAAGCAATAAAGTACTTTAGTTTAAATTCAGGACATTAGTTTTTATTAGTTTGGTTTGGTTTGGTTTTTGAGACATGGTCTCACAGTATAACCCTGGGAGCCCTAGAACTCACTGTGTAGACCAGGCTAGCCTCAAACTCAAGAGATCTATCTTCAAAGTGATGGGGTTGAAGACATGCAGCACTAGGCTTGCCCAGGACATTGAGTTTTAGACAATATTTTCATGTACTATTTGGATTTTGAGGAAAGAGAACCCAACCATGGAACCCCACTGCTGTAACAAAGATGAAGCAAGGTAGAAATGAAGTTACCTCTGCCACCTCAGGACCAAGGGAAAGAAACATGCCAGAAATAATGCCTGCATTTTAATAAAATTAAGATTTATTAGAGCCAATGTACCTTTGCTGAATTGGATTATATCCGTTACACATGCAGACCAGACAAACATTCAGACTGTCAGCAAGGCCTGAGGTTTAGTGCGCTCAGACTGAGACTCTCACAGCTGTTTGCATCTCCCTGCCAAGTGCCCAAGTTGAAGCCATAGGCACCACTGTGATGTCTCTAGATGAAGGTCCTGAGAGAAAGACCTTTGAGATAGGATTAGATCCCTAGCAAACAACAAAACGGGTTCCTCTTTTCCCAAATGCACCTGGTGAGAAAAAGCCCAGCAAACTTGAAGGCAGGAAGCTGTCCTCACTGGGCACTGTGACCTGGGAGTTCCTTATCTCCAGAACCATGAGAAATTAACCTCGGTGCCAGTATACACATGGAGCTTTGTTACAGCAGCTTGTGGATACTGGGACAGTGGTCAGCCAGCATAGACCCATGCAGCACATCTGTTCTTACTGCTTCCTTAGACATTGTACACAGAAATGTCTGAGCTTCTATAGGACAGGTCTTCAACTACTTCTAACTGGCTAAGCATGGCCTTTTGTTTATTTTGTAGAAAGCCAAGCATTTTGTCACCGGTAGATTCTAATGTCAGTAATCAACAACACGGCCCCAAAAGGCCTCCTACCAATACCTACACTGAGTCATTCCTACAGCAGGAGTTTCTGAATAATTATGTGAGACTGTGAAGTCATCCTTACTAAAATAGTTTTTTCATTTGGTATTTATATTAACATGGCTTAAATGTATATTGTCCAGAAATATATGCTAAGAGGATGGAAAGTTGTAGAAAAACTCTGAGAGGACATCAGCTTCAGATCTGAGACATTATTTGGCCTAAATTGCAAGGTCAGACTCATGAACATGATGACCAAGTGTGTCTTGGTGTAGCAGTGGCACAGCTATCAAAGAGGAGAGTGAAGAATCCCTGGTTAGCACCGGAGCAAAATGTCCCCTGTGCCATCGCTACTATAACCCAATGTTGCAGAAACCTGGCTGCAGCTGTGAAATAAAGACATCTATTTCCTGAATTGTGGCGCCAGCTCTGCCTTGTGAACTGTCACTGATCATTCAGAATGTCATTAAGCAATGTGAATTCCAAAGCACAACTTGGTCACTGACTGCTGCAATTTAATGCCAGCAGAGAAAAGGGGAAAACAGTTCCAGCCAGACCCAGAGTCCGGCAGTCAACTCGACCCTAGCATTTTCCAAAAGAGCTGATCGCAGAAGCATTCACACAGTATCAATCCAGCAGATCTTTTAAGATCAGGATTGCTTTTGTATCTGCTACTCACTCAGCCAATGTCATGAAACACATATACAAAGTTGGCTGGATAGCAGCCCACAGTGAAAAGGCACAGAAGCACATTACAGGGAATGACTGCCTTTGGAATCTTCTTCCTTCTGAGGATCTGTGACATTGAGGGCTGAGACAAGCTGAGAGACAGTGCCCATTCTCACGCTGTTAATCCAGGTCCTCAGCACTGTGCCCAGGCCTGCAGAGCTGCCCCACAGACTCCCACAGCAATTGAGCCTCCTCTCAGGACTTGCCACCTTGGAAAAGCCCTTCCCAGACCCCTGACAAAACTTGACTGTAAGATGACAAAGAGATCCATAATTTGTGTTTGCGTATTTATGTTAATTAACTCCTAGTGTTGTATTTACATGTTAATTAGAAGCACAGTGCTTTGTCACCATTATTATTACCTGTCACCTGTCATGGTTTCATAAGGATCAACTCAGTCTTCACAACAGTTCCCAGAATATACACGACCACTTTCCTACTGTACAGATGAGGAAACTGAGGCACAGCAGAGGGCTAGCTGCAGCTCTTATCCAGAATAAACAGAAGAAATGGGATTCAACTTCAGATAGTCTGTGTTTTTAGTGGGTGCTATTTCTAAATGTACTGTGCGGCTATTAAATAAGATGCCAGATGCAAACTCTTTTGCCTCAAAGCCATGCTTTATGGTAGGTAAAATAGTCCTTAAACTCAAAGAAACATTAAATAATGTGAAAATATTAAGTGGCAATAGAGAACAGTAATAAAATAGAAGCTACATCACACTGCATAATAAATTAACAATAACAAATTATAGACAATAGGAGTTCTGAGTAAAGAGTTTGCAAGCTTGTGAGAAAATGAAGGCCTTGCAAGGTACTTTTTTTACTTGCAGACTGTATGATTCTCTACATCAGCAATTCTAAACACACCACCAGAAAACTCTTAGGTCTGACAGAGAGCAGCAGGAGACAAAATCAACATCCAAAACCTTAGCAGATTTCCTCCACACATATGGAGAAAGACACCAGGGCATGGCAAGATGGCTCAGAAAGTAAGCGCACTTGCTCTACAAGCTCAGTGACTTCAGTCTGATCCCTGAAACCCATGTAAAGAAAAAAGAAGAAGTTACTCCAAAAAGTTGTCCTCCAGCCTCCGTTTATTTGTATACACTGGTTTGCTTGCCCCATATCATGAATGTGTTTACACAAGAGCACACACAGGTTTTTTTTTTAATTTTTAAATATTTTTTGAGATTTTATTTATTTGTATGTTATGAGTGTTTGCCTGAATATATATGCACATTCATGCAGTACCCAAAGAAGTCGAAAAAGGGAGTCAGATCCCCCAAAGGGAATGGAGTTACAGATGGTTGTGGGCAGCTATGTTGGTGATGGGAATTGAACCCTGATCCCCTGGAAGTGCTCTTAACTGCTAAGCCATCACTCCAGCCCCAGAAACAAATGTTTTAATAATTAAAAGAAACCAGTAAGACAATCCATCCATTTTACAATTGCTTTAAAAAAAATCATAGAATAAATCTAACTAGAGAAATCAAAGACTTCTTCAATAAAAAATTTAAAACACTGAAAAAAGAAAAAAGCCATAGAAGACAGAAAGACCTCCCATGACTATGGGTTGAAGGAATTAACATTGTACAGGTGGTTATGCTACTCAAAGCAATGTAGATATTCACAATAAAATTCCCATGAAAATCCCAGGCCATTTCTTCACCGAAAACAGAACAATTCTTAAAATGAACATGGAAGCAAAGAAGAGTGCAGAAACTAAAGAATTCCTGGACTGAAAGAATAATACTGGAGGCCTCACCTTACCTAATTTAAAGTTATATTGCAGAACTACAGAATTAAAAATAGTATGGTATTGACTAGCATGTGTACACACAGACATATACAGATACACACACACTACCATCAACAACAACACCAACAACAAAAGCCAGACACAGAGATCAGTGGAATGTAGCACAGGATTCAGATATAACCCAAACAACTACAGCCACCTGAGTTTTGATAAACACACCAACATAATGCTGAGAAAACTAAACATCCACACACAGAAGAATCAAACCGGATCTTGAACTCACCCTAAACAAGAACCAACTACAAGTGGAACATAGACCTTATGTAGGACCTGAACTCTGAACTCCTGGAGGAGAAAGTGGGGAGAATACCTCAAGATACAAGAACCAAGAAAGAACTTCCTGAATTGGATTAGAGCTACTTCATAAACAATCCCGTCAATTAACAAATGGATTCTAGTGAAATTAAGAAGCCTCTGCAGAACAGAACAAATAATAGGGTGTGAAAAAACAGCTTCTAGAGTCGGGGAGTTCTCTCTAGCCACAGTCTGAAAGGCTGGAACTTGGACTTGCAAACAACACAAAATCCTAAACAAGAAATCATGGGCTGATGAAAAGAACAGACAATTAAAAGAGGAAGTACAAATAATAAATAAATAATGAAAAATATTTAGTGATCAGAGAACATGTAAATTAAAACCACATTGATAACCCATCTTACCCTAACCAGCACTAAAACACTTAATCCCAGCACCAGAAAGCAGATGCTGGTGGACTTCCATGAGTTCAAGGCCAGGCTGCTCTGCACAGTGAGTTCCAGGACACCCATGACTTAATAGAGAAACCCTGTCTCAAACAAACAAACAAACAAACAAACAGCCAATGCAGGGATGGATATGGACAAAAGGAAACCCTTATATACTGCTGTGGGAATATAAACTAGTCCTGCTACAATAGAAATCAGTGTGGAGTTTCTCATAAAACATAAGGTGGATTTACCATATGACCTAATGCTACCACTCCCAAAGGACTCAAGGCAACCATTACAGAGACATGTGCACACCAATGTCTATTACATTCATAACAGCTAAGCTGTGGAACCAAGGGAGGTGTCCATCACAGAGGAACAGATGAAGAAAGTATCAGATAAATACACAAGGAAAAAGTTCTGAGCAATGAGGAAGGATGATGTCATGTCATTGTCAGGCAAATGGGCTCAGCAGAGATAATCAAATTAAGTAAATTAAGTCAGTCTGAGATAAATAGTATGTTTACTCCTTGTGGCTCCTATGTTTTGCATAGACAGATAAAATTGTGTGTGTGTAAAAATGACATAAACTATTGTCAGGGGGAAGAAGTGGTAATTGGGAGCAGGAAGAGGTGAAAAGGGGAAGGTACAGAGGTAGGAGGGGTTGTTGTCAAAGTACATTGTACATAATATTTAAACAAAGTGTCCTATGCGATCCTGTCCCATGAACAAGTCTTGCAGGATGGGAAATGAAAGGAGAACCACGGTTCCTTAAAGAGTTTCCAGCAGGACTATGGAGCATGTGAAGTTGCCAGATAGAACAGATCACAAAATACTTGAATACCAGGCTAAAGGACAAACAAAACAAAACACAGACTGAAAATACAGACATCCATTTTCTTTTTAATCTAACAGGTTAATCTAATCTCACCACCAACCATTAGATGGACAGGCACTTTGTGGCCCATGGTTCACACAGCGAAAATCATATAGTCTGTGATGTCTAGTCCACAGACAACAGAGATGAGATGACAGAGGTTCTCCAAGTCCAAATATACTGCAAGCACAAGAGAAGAAGTCCCTGTGAGGGAGCCCCTAGAGGGAGCTGAACTGGATCAGAGCCATTCAGGAGAGAGGAAGGATTCTGATCTGGAGGTCTTAGACTAGCAGGGAATCTCAGCTGTCAAAACTCTGGGAACGTTTTAACTTCTCAATCTTATCTCTTCCTCAGCTGCAAATGAGAAGGGGGGCATTGTATCATGGTAGCTGTGAGAGTGAAATAGTGCACACTGGGCTTTAGCACAGCACAGGGTGTGTATAGGAACATGTTCAGAGCAGTGGAGCGCCTCTGTGGGGATGAAGCAGGGAGTAGAATGCCCACGTTTGGATTTTACAAACACCCTACCATCTGAACTTATATTTTAGTGTAGGGGTTTTTCACAGGGTGATATAAAAGATGTGACAGTATGTTTTAGTACAAAGGGCACTTTGTCAACTGTATCTGATGCAGCCATTGTTAACACCTGGACCCTGATTCATCGTGTAACACTGTGTGACTCTCCTCCCTCCACATCCACCTCACACACAGTCCTCACACCTGACTTGTAGGATTTATAACAGGACTTCCAGGTAATCCTATTTTCACTCTTTTCACAGATCCCTAGATTACAGAGAGCTGAGAGGATTACACACTTCTCATATTGTCACTTGGCAATTCACAATAGCAATATGTGTCTTAAATTTATGTGATAAGTTTATAAAATTTAATGTGATCAGAGATAAGTTTTAGAAAAGAACACAGTGAGGTCCTCAATGCCTCGTCAACCCTCCTTGTTCTCTCAGTAAAAGGAGGATCAAAATATCAACCCCCAGGGGGCCAGGCAATGGTGGCACATGCCTTTAATCCCAGCACTCAAGAGGCAGAGAGGAAGGTGGATCTCTGTGAGTTCGAGGCCAGCCTGGTCTACAAAATCTCCAAGACAGCTGGGGCTACACAGAGAAACACTGTCTTGAAAAAAAACCAAACCAAGCCAAAACCAAAACAAAACAAAGAAAACAAGACAACCCCAGCCAACTACTCCCAGAGGATTTTATGACTCCAGTGAAACAACGCAAGGAAAGCACCAATTATTTTCATTCAAAAGCAATATATGAACATTTAGTGGTGGCAGAGTGGCAGCTGCAGTTTTATCCCATGATACTCTACTTTTTTTTTTTTGCAATTATTCTAAAAGTATTCTTCTGAACTAAATGCTCTAGAACTGCTTGACATCCCCCACTGGACTAAGCTGGTATTTTACCCATGATGCTCACAGATTATATGCTCTGTCAGCATCCCAGGCCACCTCCCAGAAGAGGATGGGAATGGGGCTCTGGCTCTCAAAAAACACCCTTGAATTACAGACTGGAGCAATAAGGATTATTTGCAGGCCAAAAAATGGTTGCTTGTGTTAAAAGAAGCAAGTGGCATATTTGCAAGTAACATCACAAATCTGAAAAAAAAAAAAGGATTAAAATCTTTAAAGTGTCTCTCCAGTCTGTTAAGAAGGTAACAGGAACAAATTAATTTCATTTCTTTAAATTAGAGAAATAGTTCTAGGCTTAACAAATAACCAGGTAGGTAGTTCATCATTTTTGCTTTATGCCGAGAAACAAATGTCAATTAAAAAGAAATTAGAGTTCAGGCCTTTTAGACTGTATCAATCAACATCAGATTCCTGCCTATGTGTTTTAGATGGCTGACTTTATATACCGGTAGGTATCTAGGAATAATTTAGAATATAAGTTTGAAGCCAGTTTCAGAATCTCATCATCTTCTTTCAAATAAACATCCCATCTTCAAACATGCCCAGTGGACGCATGGAAAACATATTTATATATCTTCTTCATTTCTCCAATAAAAAAAATTTCAGGGGCTGGAGAGATGGCATAGCGGTTAAGAGCACTGACTGCTCTTCCAGAGGTCCTGAGTTCAATTCCCAGCAAATACATAATGGCTCACAACCATCTGCAATGGGATCCAATGCCCACTTCTGGTGTCTGTACTCAGTGTAGTACTCATATACATAAATAAATAAATAAATATTTTTTCAAAAGGAAAAAATGTCATAGATGCTCAAGAGAATCAAATGTGTCACTGAACCTGTGTATTTATTTGTTAAGAAGAAATACAATGTAGGGACTTAAAGGGGTTCCAGAAGCTTCTGCAAAATGGAAGCAAGTTTTATTGATCTCTTCCTCAACCACAGTCCCTAGCCAGATGGCAATGACATTATCTGTAGGAAAAGGCAAGGGTGGCGCTATCCACCGTACTTCAATTGCTGAAGCTCAGAAACCATTTCCTCAAGGAAATAACGTTACAAATAGGAGTACACAGAATACTCAGCGAACTCAGGGCCAAAGATTATAGAATGTGCAATTTTAAGGGAAAAATCCTTCCTACTTTATTACTCCAGGATGCTAGCAACACATCTCGCTGGCATCCCCACAGATTCAGGATTCTACTCATTCCCTCAGCAGGGACCTGCAGCCCTGCCACCGGCCTCCTCCAGGCAACAGTATCATGGCCTGGAGTCTCTGAAAGCCTTAAACAAATGTGTTACACGCTGGTGGTCATGGGGTCAATGGGGTCCCATTTCTTCATGACACCAGTAAGAGGGGAGGGGAAGACAGGGAGGACGGAGTCTAACCACCATGGTCAGTTATGACTAAGTGGCTATTTGACCGCTGTCTCCAGTAGAATTACACCTCTGTCCCAATGACCATAAATGTGGCTGTCAGTAAACTGGTAATAAAATGATTTTTAAAATCTTTTTATAGAAATAAAGGAAAGGACTTTTAAGAGTTGACATTGAAAACATTTATTTGTTTAAGATTTTATAGAAGACTTTTCTTCAATAAAAAATTGATATGCCATTGAGGTAATTTATATAAAATGAAAATTAGTTTTTAAAAAGACAAAGTACTGTCCAATTTGAGTGGCTGAGAGTTGCTTTTGAAAACTAGCTAAATTAATTCTTTCAATCAGACTTATACAAAGAGTTCCCATCCCAATATTTTCAGCGAAGGAATGAGTTTGGTCAATATAATTATGGTAAAAAAAAAAAAAATGGGGCACACACACAGACACACACACAAAAACCAAGGAACACTGAAAAGTAAAAGCATAACTTTAGAGATAGTAGTATAACCATTCATAGCACTATGGTAGGTATAGATTAATGGTATATTTAGAATGGGCTTTTAATAAATAGCTATTCAATAAAAGACTGATTCTTATCATATGGCTCTGCTGATAACTGAAACAAAGAAGTGAGGGGTTAAAGAAAGCACACCTCTCACAAAACATACAGAATATAGATATCAAAATTTAAATTACATTTTTATAGCCATGAACTTATTACCAATATTTCTAGCTGATTCCACTAAATACAGTATAATCTTAAAAAAAAAAAAACAGTTTGTGTATTTTCAGCACATTCTGCGTGTCATTAAAAATTGCTTAGCTGTTTCTTGTGCCGTTAAGGTTCTGATGACTGAGAATTATCAATGCTATCAATTATAATTATATAATTACCTTCAGTAACAGTTTATTATTTAGCATGTTAAAGAAGGAAGTTTGAATATATAATCCTAGCAATACCTTGTAAAATGTTGGTGAAGGTAACTGGCACTCTCACTCACTGAACACAGAACTATAGACTTTCTGAAAACAAAGATTTAAGTGTAGACAATGCAATCGTTTGCATAGTTAACAATGGAAAGCAGGAATAATATGGGCAGTTAAATAAATCATGGCATATCCTTATAAAAGAAAAATTAGCATCATATATCCATATGACGGGAAAACATAACAAAATATAACATAAACAAATAGGACAAACAGAACAAACTATGTCAGTTTTTAATCTGTAAACTTGTGATCTTCATCTGAAATATATTTTAGCATAAGATTTGAAGAAATAACACCAAATTGTTATAAGGATTTATCTGTGGGTAACAAAGTTAGGACCTAAAAGGTAATTTTCCCCTACAGACGTCTAGCTTTTCTTTGACAAACACTTATCACTCTTCTAATACACTATTCTACGTAATAAAGCTTTGCTTTAAATCCAAGACATCTAAGTGACGATTGCAGCACTCCTAATTCTGGAGATCATGGATGCTCACAGGGAAGTACCACACTGATCTGGTGTCCATCATTCAGAAGTGGCTTTCCTCGCCCTCAGAGACCCCCAAAGCACCCCTCACAGCACTCACTCTGCACCTGAACAAGACCTTGCACCTGTAATAGGGGCATCATTACAAGTGAGGAAAATAGTAAAACGTACACCCTTCTTTCCCTCTTCTTTTCAAGTATGAAAATAAAGTCGTGATTAAATTTCCTTAACAACGGTGGCTTTCAGGCATAGCTGTCTGTTCACACAGTCTGACATCATTGTGAAAAGAACCAAGAAGGAGCTTTACAGTAGGAGTCTTCAGGATCAAACATGTTCACTAAGAACAGTGAACTTTTTATGAGTCATAGAAAGTAGGGTTGCCACTATATCCACTCTGGCCTTCTGTGCTTAATATAGGGAGTGTGAGTTTGGCTGTGTGTGAGCAACTCTATTTGTCTTGTGCCCAATCAGGGGTGCTCAGTTAACCATGTGGAGAGTAGACAGCACCCAGCTGAGGAGGGAAAGCTTCTCACACTGGAGGGAACAACCGACCAGTCCAGACACGTCACTCACTTTCCCTTGGCATCGTTAACCCACAAATCAGGCTCGTCCAGGCAGCAACAGTTCCTCTTTCTAGTTCCCATTTGTCTCCTCCTCAAAGCCACAGTAGGCCACCCTCTAGCCAGAGCTGACGCATGGGATTCCCAGCCTCGCTCTCAGTCTCCAGTTTGCTCTGCATCTCAGATCGAAATACTTCCATGCATTCCTTCAGTCATTCAAAGGTGGAGTGTCCTGTTCTCTAATCTTAGATATTCCCTGGATTGTTCTCTCTTCTCAAACAAACTAAGAACCATGGCAAGAGTGGTATCCATGCCACCCAATTTATTCCTTTTCACACCTCTTGAATATGACTTTTCTAGTAGACTGAACTTCTTCCATCTCTGCTCTGTATTTCCTTCTATCTGCCTCATCCTAAAATGTAACAGAGCCACCTGCAAAGGCAATACTGCAATCGCATACATGCTGACAAACTTGGAAATGCCCTTAACTCTACCATCAGTTCAACTGTGGCTCAGCCACTCCTGCACTTTACTGAACCAAAGCATAAAGCTATGTAGACAACATACAACAGGCATACACACACACACACACACACACACACACTCACACACAAACACACAGACACCGCAATACACAATGCTTAGAGATACAAAGTGAAAAATAGGAGTGTAACATCTATAACGAACACAACCTCAAGTCTTGGGTTCCACATTTTAAATATTTATTTTGGTTTTCTCCTGTTTGCCTTTGTACCAACAAATGAAGCATCATTTGTCATGGCAAAGGACATGGGTAGCTTCCAAAAGTTTCTTAATGAATTGAGACTATGTTGTTTTATAAAATAATAAACATCTTTCAAATATAGAGACCAAAACAGCTACAAAGAAAGAGTAGTAAATCATTTAGTCTAAATTCTAGGTAACATGCTATTCAGGAGTCAAGAAATCAGGCAAGATGAACAAAGCTGTATTCACACACTGCAGGCCAGAATAGTGAACACGGCTAACTTTAGGGAGCTAAACATGGAGGATTGCAAAAACCCAGAGGCAATGTTCCAGGTGAAGGCACTCAGGTGTGTTTACTGGCTCAAAGTCACATCGAAACCTAAAACTGCTGTGCCCTAGGAATGCCTTGGGAGTTCCACCTAAAGGAAAAAACTGGCCTTAACCAGGGTAATTCTTTGCACAGATTTCTATCTACCTAAAATATAATGAAAACCTTAAATGAAATGTTACATGATACCTAGAACTGTCAGAAAACCTCCTCTTCAGATAAACTTTATAAGGACCTCTTCTGCCAGATTGCATTATAATAAAGTTGCATTCCAATGGACCAAGACAATTTAGATTTTCTTCACATATGAAAGTGGTGTGTTTTCTTGTATCTGAAGTCTGAATGTATTTTTCCTTTGGATTTCTAATTCTGAGCAGAAAAAAAATGTATTGACTTTTTAAAATTCTACACATTAATTTTGGTTACATTTACATGGAAGTAGGAAGACTTGTGGAACTGTATTTAGTGTTACTAAATACGTACGTACATCAGACTAAACTTGATGATAATGTGCTGCTCCTGAAATGACACTGTGCCAACCTGAAGTCATCTGTAATGCCACATTTTCCTGAGATGACACAGCAAGCATGCTGACTCCTCCTAGCAACTTTACCAAGAAATGGAAGTGTCTCCCTGCTGTAGTCGCAAGCAAAACTAGACAGAAGGAAAGAAATTCTGGCAATCCAGCCTAGACTGAGTGGAAAACCTGTGTACCAAAGTGTTCTTGTAGGAAGCCCAGCAAGCTGTAGACTATGCCACCAAAGTGTTCTTGTAGGAAGCCCAGCAAGCTGTAGACTATGCCACAGCTGTGACCGGAAAAGGGAACAGTTGGTCATCTGAGACTCCTGACTCTGCCCCGCCCCTGACCCCCTCTTACTTTCCAAAACAATAAACAACAACAAAAAGAAAAACAAACAAAAGAACTCACTGTATGTTGTGGTTCGGTGCACTCAGTTTTCTCTTCAGTGAATTTTTTTCCTTTCTTCTTTTCCCTTTTTAGTTTATATAATAAAAGAAAATACACTTTTCCAATTTTTTTAACTTAAATCTAACTTTCTAAGGTCAAAAGAAAAATTACCCTTGTATTGGTCTAATACTCACTCATATTTGGCACTTAGTTTTACATTTCTTATAAGTTCAAAAGTGTAAGAATAAATGGGTAAAAATATTATACATCTACTAATTTATATACATTATCAATATGTACATCATTCTGCATGGATAAATGCTGTGTGTAATACATACATGTTGAAACAAAGTTAATTTTCAAAGGCAAAAAGCAAAGGAAAAGCTTCGGTGTAGGTGGGGAGAAGGAATAGGTCCATATCAGGGAGGAATACCATCTGGAAGTTTCCTGGGCTTTGTTTGGGGCCAGAGGGACAGGTCAATACTAACTCCACCTCTTATTGAATATGTGGTTGGTCTAACTTGCATAATTTCTCTGAGCTTCTTTTTCATGGTGCATAAAATTAGACATTGGTACAGGGATTTGGAAACTAACTCCAGAATGGTGCCTTTAAATACATAAGAATTCCAAAAGTGCCATATTACTATAAGATAATGCAGAAGTTTATATATACTCATATATACTACATATACTATAATACATATACATAAATATGTGTATACATATATCTATATATGTATATATGGGTATATATATATATATATATAATATATATATATATATATGTGTGTGTGTGTGTGTGTGTGTATATGTATATGTATGTATATATAATGCATAGAATTGGTGATTCAATACCCAGACCACCAAACATGTACTGTTTTGTTTCTGTTTTAGTCTACCTTCTTGTTTTATATTTACCTTGATAGATAGCCTGGGAAACTGTAAAATATTTAATAGTTTTAATTCATTTTTTTAATTAGACCCCTTTTTCTTTCCAGATGTGTCTTGCATTGTAGTAACAATGTTTCAACCTTTTCCTAAGCAATTTTTTTAATATTGTAAATTTTTGCTCACAACCTGTGAAAACGCCCAGTCACCCTTATTCATCACCAATTAAATGAAAAAAAATCTTCCACATATGCTAATGACAAGTGTTGGGTGTCAGAGTCAAGCTTCCTAATGCAAAGAATTTTATCCTCCTCCTTTTCTTCATAAGACCATTAATAATGCATACACCTTTAGCTGGCTAGGGCCTGGTCTCAAGGAAGCAATGCTCTGTGCAGAACACGGACCTACCAAATGTTCTCCCCTTTTACTGTGCTGCTGGTAACACATAAACTGTATGCTGCCTACTTTCAACTACACCTAATATCACACACAATGTCACACAAACTACACACAACATCGTGAACTTCCAGCAAGGTTAAAGGAGATTTGACTGGTATACTATCTGTCCATCTTTTTTTTTTTTTTTTCTCTCTGTGAGAAAACTGCAGCCTGGATGATGTAATAACAACCCAAGGACACAAAACTACTTAGACACTGGTTGGGAGTTGAAACTTCAACTCCACAAGGTTATTTCTATGATGGATTGGCAGGTATTATGTCCCAGTGGGCGTAGGAGTGCTTATTTAAAAAAAAAAATTTTTTTTTTTTTTGATGAAAGGGAATGTTTGTGGTTTCACAGGCGTGTGGGAGAATCAAAACGCACAAAGTGTCAGACTTAAGGGTGGTAATCCACGGGCAAGACCACGTGGGGAGGGGCTAAGGGAGGAGGAGGGGCTACATCTGAATTTTTCCTCTACCTGCTAGTCTCTGGGAAGCGAGGGACCCATGCCTGAGCTGAATCTCAGTGCTCAGCGCCTGCACACCATGAGGCATTTCTCCTAAAGAGGTAGCTGCCAGGGCAAGAGGTGTACCACCCACCGTATTTGTTTCCACGGGGGAGGCAGACAATGTCAGTTTCCTCCTGCTACACAGGGGGACACTGTTAAAGGCCATGAAGACAAGCTCGCCTCCCCCTCTCTCCCGGGGATGTTTACCTCCAAGGCGACGCGGGGACCGGACTCTGACAGGCTTGGGCCCGCGGGGCCCACACGCACCCCCACCTTCTGCAGCAGCTGCGGGCGGGCGGGCGGCGGCGGCGGCGGCTGCCGAGGGCTCCCGGGCAGCGCCTTTGTTTTCCCGACTCCAATTACGTTTGCGGAAGTGCTGCGGGCGCGGGGGGACGCCGCTGTCCTGCACCCCGAGATGACAGGCGGCACCCAGGAGGGCGGGATAGGCTCGGAGGCTCCGGGCCGGGGCGGCGCCCACCCCGCGGCAGGTGCACGGAGGAGGATCGGGGGGCCCCCGGGGCGGCGCCGACCCACTCACCTGGAGGCGCTCAGCTGCGCGAGACGCGGGGAGCCCTGTCCCCGGGGTGCGGGGCGGCCGCTCGGGGCGCCGGGGCGGCGGCGGGCAGGCCAGAGCGCGGCATGTCGGTTGGGTGGCTAGCTCCTCTCCCGGGAGTGCGGCGGACGCGGCGGCTGGATGCAGGCCGGGTGGGGCGAGCGATGGCGGTGTCCCGGCGCAGCCCCGCGCGACCCTTCCGTCCACTCCTCCACTCCTCCTCGCTGCTTTGGTCCCAGGCCTGGCCTCGCTGCCGCCGCCGCCGCCGCCGCCTTTGCTCCCGACCGGCTGGACCCGTTTCAGGGCTGAGCTGGGGAACCGGGCGCCAGGTGCAGCGCTCCGCCTCCTGCGGCGGCGGATGCGTCCGCCGCCTCCTCTCGGCCTCCCGCCCTCTGGGGCCGCCCGGGGGACCCGGGATCCAGCCGGGCTGCGGTGGCACATCCTGAAGAGTGTAGAGGTGGGCGATGCCCCATCCCTGTTCCACCACACCCCATTGCGTTCTGGCTGAGCGGTGTTTTACTCCCTAATCACTAAAGGCCTGAGATAGATTCGGGGTGTTGGAGGGACCTTGAAGCCCAAAGGAAATAACCTGGTCTAGGGGTGGTGACAGCCATCAGTTTTCCAGAACTTAATAGGTGCCACCCTCAATGCTAACTTTGCTGATGAGATGCATGCTGTCTGGTTCTGGGCACAACCTTGGTAAACTGTCCTCGGGTGACCCCGCAGACAAGAGCTAGGAGAAAAACAGTGCTCGCTCCAGGAGCTTCTGGAACTCAGACAGCATCTGAACATGGCACATTGATGAAGAGGTGACCTGAGCACAGGTGTTACTCTAAGAATTAAGCTGTATTATTTGCTAAATTCAGAAAGCAAGTAGATTGTATACAGGTTTGGTTTGACAAGGGTATGTGCGTGCCTGTGACGGGGAGCAGAGAATCCAGAGCCTGTTCTCACAAAGCCAGCAATAATGACAGATAACATTTAGGAACATTGGTTTCTTATATGGGACGCATTGTTTCTAGACCATCGAATCCTATAGATGTAAGCAATGTTAATCTGTTGTTACAGCTACAAAACGAGACTGAAAGTTAACTAGGGTCAAAATTACTAACAAGTAGAAGAAAATCCAGGCTCTGCATCATAAGACATTACTAAAGAGCATTTTATAGGCCCTAACGCTTCACAAAATGTGAAGCCGTTCTTTACGAAAAAGTATAAATACACCGTTGCTGGATACACCAGCCTTATGACAGGCCATTTGAAATGTTGAGACGTGGAAGTTAAACAAAGACGGTGTCTGCTAGCGTTTCAGAGGAAAATTATAAAAGTGATTATAAAAAATTATAAAAGTGATTTGTACGAAGGATGACAGATCTGCTCTGGTGTGACCTGGAGACAGCTGGATCCCTCTGCATTGTGTGGAAATGAAAAGCTCTTCAAGTTCCCAGTTGAACTATCATGAAAGACTTAGTATTCTCCTGATCTGTCCAGGCATTAAGGAAAAGAGAGAGCGAGAGCGAGAGCGAGAGAGAGAGAGAGAGAGAGATGCCTGAAGATCTGCCTGTATCAGGAGTGAGAGGAGAGGGTTTGTAAGAAAAAGGACCTGGAAAGAGGGGCTCAAGTCTGACCTACAGAAAGCAAATTGGCCTTGTAAGAGCAGGGATTCCCCACCCCCAGCCCCCAACCTTAATGCTTTTAACTTATCAGTTTTTACAGTATCTTCTAGGTCCTATTTAAATTTCTTATAATTTTAAAAATAATATAAAAATCTCTTTAAAACATAAATATGCATGAAGCAAACATGATCTGTCACCCAACACCATGGTCACACACACTTTTTTACCCTCCTGTAGGGTAACCAGTCTGTGTGATATGGGAAATTAGCCTCCAGATACATGTCCAGTTAGGCTGTCCCAGAGAACATTCCCCAGAAAGACTTGAAAAGATAGATGTTGAAATCACCTGGCAAGAAGCCAGAGGGAAGGGCCAGGCTAACACTTATAGGAAAGTTAAAGCAGGTGGAGTGTTTCGTGAGAGACTCATAGTTGCCCAGTCTCAGTTGTGCCATTCTTTCCAGCTGCCACACACCAGAGGTGAGGTTGCAGAAGAGGGACTGGTAACAGACAGTAGATGGGAACCAAATATAGCATGTACTTGCTCTATGGTGTACAGAGGAGCATGTCCCTGGTTAGTTATTGTTGAAGCTCACATGTTGGTGCGGTGAGTAGCTGTGGATTTTATCTACATTTCTCAGACAGAAAATGCTGCCTTCATACATGTCACCAGCACTTGATAATTAGGCGACTTCCTGAATATTGCTGCCTTGTGAATATTTAGTCATCAAAATATTTTGTGCCCACTTGGTCCTTCAAACTTTTCCTTTGTATTTACCCTATGTACTCCATTTACTTTATCTCATAAACTAATTTCTTCTGTTTTAATTTCATTTTTCCTCCTCCTAATCCTTGTTTCTGTTATTTCCTTTGGAAGAATTGTTTGTTCTTAAGTAGTAAGATAAATGCATTGTAGCAAGTAGCAATACTTAAAAAAAAATTCTTCACACCCAGGATTTACTGCATGCCTGGCTCAATGTGCGTTCAATTTTACTTATTTACATAATCGCCATAGCATTCACATGTAGACGGGGTTACAATTATCCTATTTTACAAACAAGGAGACCTGTGCACACCACTAGCAAATGACAGGCTCTGCACTGAACCTACACAGATTGGCATCCAGCCGCGGCTCTTAATCAGTCATTCGGTCTTGCTCATTTAAATATTCATAAACATGTATGCTTATACATGGAGGAATAAGGATTTTATTCTTGTGAAAGTAGTCATTGCAACTGTGCTACTGCTCCAAGGTCAATGATTTGATTTCCCTCTTCCTCTCTGGCCATATGCCTTGCATACCTTATTTGTGTTTTAATTTCCCTTGGATTTTATAGGCCTGCCCACCCTTGGTGTGTTCTCTTGTTCTCTACCACTCTTATTTTACAACCATTTGTTCTTCAGGGTTGAAGTTCCTAGAGGTAGCATAACACCAACAGGGCACCCTTTACATTGCATGTGCTCCCATGAGATTTTGATCCTCTTTAAACCTATCAGTGAGCTTCTTCACTGTAACAAATGGCAGTAAAAGTCTATTAGTCAAATAGGTTTGCATAGTTTTCTCCTATAGAGTAGTTACCTCCGCTCCCACCTCCTAAGCCCCACAACAAACACAAAGTTTCCATCCTCTGGCCCAAGATGACAGCTTTGGCATCACATTGTGTACTGGCTAGGTTTGTGTCAACTTGACACAGCTGGAATTATCACAAAAAAGGAGTTTCAGTTGGGGAAATGCCTCCATGAGATCTAGCTGTGAGGCATTTTCTCAATTAGTGATCAAGGGCCCCTTGTGGGTGGGACCATCTCTGGGCTGGCAGTCTTGGGTTCTATAAGAGAGCAGGCTGAGCAAGCCAAGGGAA
>LR749808.1:0-51295 GCA_902729485.2 Mus minutoides | reverse complement strand
ACAACTTGCTTCTTGGTCATGATGTTTGTGCAGGAATAGAAACCCTGACTAAGACACATTGTAATCAGATTGTAGTTCCAATGCTTTAGTGGGAAACCTTTCTATGTGCTCCATCCTGTCCATTCATTTCCCATTGGCTGGGACTCAGATACATCTTGGCACTAAAGAGGGAAACAGGCTGGGTGCCCAGGTAAATTCTATTTAGAATGAAAAGAGGGAGAATGAATTTTGAGAATCAGCCAGAAGTCTCCAACAAAGGAAAAGCAAACTGGAGACACACAAGAGAAAATGGAGGGATATAATTTAGATTAGAAGGACAAGAAAGCCTTCATGTGGAAGTGGCATTACACTGAGAGCTGAAGGATAAGTAGATAATCAGATGGTCTTCTGCAAAACAAAAGCTGGGAAGTGAGAAAGAGCTGGGGTCATGTGCCTAAAAGACCAAAGAGATGAGATTGAAGAGATACTACAGAAAGTGGGTTGGGCAGACACCAGTACCTCCCACTAATCATCAGAAATGTTTGAATTCAAAGCAACCAGTGCTTAAGAGATAACTAACTATTGGTGCTGTTAAGAGATCACAATGGCTGCTGCCTGAAGAATGGCAGGCAGAGGGCTAGCAGACAAGGAAGCAACTTACAAAGTATCCAGTAGTGAGGAGAGGGGTTGGTGGATTCATGGTTCACAGTGGGAGCAAAGGGACTGGAGAAGAGGTTGGCTCAGACCTGGTGTCTTAGGAGCCCGTGGACAGACTTGGTGATAAATTTTCATGTGGGGAGCAAAGGAAAAGAGGCAATCCATGTGACTCAGTTTCTGACGGAAACAACTGAGGAAATTATAACCTTTACTGTGGGAGGAGCAGGTTGGAGAGAAGAAAGAAAAAAAAATTCACAACTGACACATGCAGTCTGAAATGCAGGTGGACCATGGAAATAGGCAATTAACGATGAGTCCAAAGCTCAAAAGAGAGGCCTAGACTTGGCAGTCATCGGGGCTGAGATGGATCTGCAACTATAAAGAATAGTATAATGCCGGGCGTGGTGGCGCACGCCTTTAATCCCAGCACTTGGGAGGCAGAGGCAGGTGGATTTCTGAGTTCGAGGCCAGCCTGGTCTACAAAGTGAGTCCCAGGACAGCCAGGGCTACACAGAGAAACCCTGTCTCGAAAAAACCACACACACACACACACACACACACACACACAAAGAATAGTATATTAGAGAGACTGTATTAAAAGAGTTTGAGGAGGAGCAGCATTCACCATTTGGCACAAGAGGAGAAACCAGAAATAATCAGCTATGAAGTATGAGACCACATGGAGAAAGAATGTTGTCATGGGAGCCTGGAGGATGGATAACCTTAAGAGCTACTGCTTTTTACTCTGCTTGCCTCTGATTTATCTGATTCCAGATAAAACCCTCTACTCTTTTATTCTGATGAATTATTTCTTCATTGTCTTGAGTCTCTAGAAAGATGGTTGTATCAAAGTCCAAGTAATAACTCATTGGGCCTTCTCAATGTTTGTATCTACTTTAGGAAGTCATATCAAATAGGGAAAGAGCATAGTAAACATTCATGACAGTCAACATTTGACCGAGTACATTGTCAGTACTGCTCTACTTTTTACCACTGACTATAAGACTGTCATGCTAAACCTGGTGTGGTGGCGCACGCCTTTAATCCCAGCACTCAGGAGGCAGAGGCAGACGGATTTCTGAGTTCGAGGCCAGCCTGGTCTACAAAGACTGTCATGCTTTCAGGGTCCCCAATGGAAGAACTAGAGAAAGGACCCAAGGAGCTTAAGGGGTTGGCAGCCCCATAGGAGGAACAACAATATGAACCAACCAGTACCCCCAGAGCTCCCTGGGACTAAACCACCAACCAAAGAATACACATGGAGGGACCCATGGCTCCAGCCACATATGTAGCAGAGAACAGCTTTGTCCGTCATCAATGGGAGGAGAGGCCCTTGGCTCTCTGAAGGCTCTGTGCCCCAGTGTAGGGGAATGCCAGGGCCAGAAAACAGGAGTAGGTGGCTTGGTGAGCAGGGGGAGTGTGGAGAGGAAAGCAGGTTTTCGGAGGGAAAGCCAAGAAAGAGGATAACATTTGAAATGTAAATAAAGAAAATATCTCTTAAAAAAAAAAAGGACCTTGGTGCTTTGTTTTGACATTCCTTTGCTTTGACATAGAACTTTCTCATTAAACTAATAAAGTATCTTACATATGGGTTTAATAAGAGATTTTTAAAGCAAAGATAGGTTATTAGTATAAATATTTTTCTCATTTACTTTCAATCCAGTTCCATATTATATGGTATTTTTTTCTATTCTTTTTTTAAAAAAATTTATATTAGATATCTTCTTCATTTACATTTCAAGTGCTATCCCATAAGTCCTCTATACCCTCCCCCCGCCCTGCTCCCCTACCCACCCACTCTCACTAATTGGCCCTGGCATTCCCCTATACTGGGGCATATAAAGTTTGCTAGACCAAGGGGCCTCTCTTCCCAATAATGGCCGACTAGGCCATCTTCTAATACATATGCAGCTAGAGACACGAGCTCTGGGGGTTCTGATTAGTTCATATTGTTGTTCCATCTATAGGTTGCAGACCCCTTCGGCTCTTGGGTACTCTCTCTGGCTCCTACATTGGGGACCCTGTGCTCCACCCTATAGATGAGGATGAGCATCCACTTCTGTATTTGCTAGGCACTGACAAAGACAAATGCGACCTTATAAAATTGCAAAGCTTCTGTAAGGCAAAAGACATTGTCAATAAGACCAAAAGGCCACCAACGGATTGGGAAAGAATTTTTACCAATCCTAAATCTGATAGGGGGCTAATATCCAAGAAGCTGGACTCCAGAAATTCAAATAACCCCATTAAAAATGAGGTACAAAGCTAAACAAAGAATTCTCAACTGAGGAATACTGAATGGCTGAGAAGCACTTGAAAAAATGTTCAACATCCTTAATCATCAGGGAAATGCAAATCAAAACAACCCTGAGATTCCACCTCACACCAGTCAGAATGGCTAGGATCAAAAATTCAGGTGACAGCAGATGCTGGCAAGGATGTGGAGAAAGAGGAACACTCCTCCATTGCTGGTGGGATTGCAAGCTGGTACAACCACTCTGGAAATCAGTCTGGCGGTTCCTCAGAAAACTGGACATAGTACTACCTGAGGATCGAGCAATACCTCTCCTGGTCATATACCCAGAAGATGTTCCAACTGGTAACAAGGACACATGCTCCACTGTGTTCATAGCAGCCTTATTTATAATAGCCAGAAGCTGGAAAGAATCATATGGTATTTATTATCTTCTAGCCATAGTCTTAAATGGCCACTGTAATGGAGGAGAGGGCTAAACCACGGAAGCAGAAGGAAATAGAAAATCCTGTTTCTTCTATTGACAGGCTGTTGACTTGCCTAGTAGTCATTTTCTACTAGGACGTGAGCATCACTAAGTCAACTCTAACTAATAAGACATGAGGGAGCATAAATTGTGAGTGTTAAAATATATATAAAACATCCTCCCACTTTCCCGCCTTGCCCGCAAGGAAGGAAAAACTGGGCTCCAGAGTTCTTCTGCGAGTATCACTTTATTAAATCCATGTGGAGAAAGAGAGAGAGCGTGGGAGAGCGTCCCTAGAAATACCTTGTTCAATATTACCTCAGTGTGACGCATGTCGCTTGGGTTGGTTGGTCGCCCTAAAATATGCCCCGAGGTGGGCGGTGACTTTGTGGCTGCCAAGCGCACGCGCACTTGAAACTTGGGCGCTGGACCGCGGAATTCGGGAACCGAGGTGGGCGGTAACTTACGTCACCACGCCTGCCTTGTTAACCCGCTCGGGAGGGCTTCTGCTAGGGAGGGAGCCGCGGCGCGCGGCTCCCAACAGTGAGCAGTGCACACATTTACTTCTTGAAACGGCCCTTCCACCATGTTCCTTCCCTCCATCCTTCCTAAGAAAAGCCTATCCTTGTGGTCTAAAGCATAAAGTATAAAATCATTAACCATGTTTAGGGTTTGTTCTTGCTCATTCAAACACACTGAAACACACATCCATCTGACTCCAGACTCAGTGTGACTATCTTCATAATGGCTGCCTTGTTCCCATCCTTAGATTCATTAGGTTCAAACAAAGATACATAAAGTAGATCTTTTAAAAAAGGAATGGGGGGGGGTGCTGCTGAATAGATGCTTTAGCCAGTGGGTTGCCAGACAGCAGGATGAGGACCTGAATTGATCCCATGTAGTATGCTGGGCATGATGTCACACAACTATAACCCAGTGCTGGGGAGACAGTGACAGAGGATCACTGAAGCTCATTGACCAGCCAGCCTAGGTAAGTCAGCTAAGTCTGTGAAGTCAATGAGAGACACTGTCAAAAAATTATGGTGCAGTGATTGAAGAAAGATACTTGAAATTGGCATTGGGTTTCTAAGTGCAAGCCTGTACTCTCACTCAGATGCACACGCGCACACACACACACACACACACACACACACACACACACGTACTCGAACTCAGATGCACACATGTAGTCTCACTTAGATACACACATGTACTCTCACACAGATGCACAGGTGTACACACAACAACAAAACTAAAGACCACCAGAAATATTTCAGCTACATCTTTTTTATATATTACACATTTAGTTTCTCTATTACATATAAATATATTGTCATATATTCATGTCATATTTAATTATATGTATTATATATTATTTTCTTAGAATTTTATTAGAATCTAGCAAGCATTCAGAAAAACACATTTAAGAGTACAATTCAAGTAATTATAATAAAAACTACATATTTCCCACATAGAAAAATATGTAATTTTGTCAGCATCCATAACCACCCCTTTGGAGAGATTCATCCTGATCTCTAACCTCATAGATGTGTCTTGGCTGTTTTGAGGCATTGTTTAAGTAGAATCAAACAATATGCAATCTTTTGGGTCTTTGAGTTGTTTATTAAAAAATACACTGCTCATTCTCTGTCTCTCTCTGCGTGTGTCTCTCTTTGTCTCTCTGTCTCTCTGTGTGTGTGTGTGTGTGTGTGTGTGTGTGTGTGTGTGTGTCTTTCTGTCTGTCTGTTCATTTAATTCCCAATATACAAGATTGCATACTGTCAGTTTTCTGGTGGTAGATGCTTGGATTATTTTCATTCTTTGCCAATCACAAATACTGCTGTGAGCCCTCGTTTGCATCTTTTGTATCCATGTGTAATTTTGTATCAATTATACCTGTGAGTATAATTACTAAATTACCAGACATGCATTTTTTTCATCATTATTAGTAAACACCAAGCCCTCTCCAAGCTTCCTTAATTAGCACCACCCTAACACAGACCCTGTGACTTGCTGGGTCTTTCCATCCTGCTGCTCCCACACAGCACTCCCAAGTCTTTAGTCCCCAGTCTGCAGCGGCTCTGCTACCTTCCCCTACTTTTGTTAACTTGGTGTTTATAAAGCACACCGAACAGGCAGCTTGTAATATGATCCTTAATTCAAGTCAAATTATTTTCTCATTGGTAAATTGAGGTCATATATTTGGGAGGAATATCACACATTAGGTGTGCTATTATCAGGGACACACACCTCATGTTTCCTAAGATTTTCAATGTTGATCTTGAACTCCAGATTAAGCTTCTGTGACCTACATTTGTCCACTGTAGTCACAACTGTGATTTGAATGTTGGTTCCCTCCCAAAGTTCATGTTGAAACAATCCTCAATGCAACAGCATTAAAGGAGGAATTTCCGGGCAGTGTCTAAGCAAGCTGGGGTTGCTCCCTCTTGAATGAAAGTTGATCCCACAAACGGGCTCCACCCACCCCACCAATTTTACTTTTATGCTGTGAGAAGGCAACAGTAGCCAGTAGCACCCCTCAGAGAGTACAGCCAAAGCATTCTCTTGGAGGAAGGAGTTCTTAACGTGCCCCAGCCTTGGCAGTCATCTGCAGAATTTAGGTCTGATCGTTCAGCATTTCCAGAAAGACACATAAATGGAACCATGCAATATGGGTGTAACTTCCTTCACTTAGCAATATCAGTTTATGGTTTTTGGCATGGCTATATGAATTATCATGTGACAATATTATATGAACCAACACTTCATTCCTTTTGATTGGCTATAGTTTTCTTTTGTGTCAATAGAGACCAGTTTTTCATCTATTCATTTGACAAAGGGCGACAGAAGTATTTCCTTATCAATTAAACTTCTGGAATCATTTGTAATTTGAAAAAAAAAAAGTTTTCAGTTCACTTGAGTGAACTTAAATGTCTGAGAACAGGATTGCTGAAGCGGAAGGTATTAATCTATGTTTAACTTTGGAGGAAAGAACTGAAATGCTTTCAAAATGTCTGTGATATTTTTTCCTTCCAGAAATCTATGACAATTACAATTTCCACCTTCGGCAGCACTTGCTATACACTGTGATTTGGCTCTGGCTCTTAGAATGGACAAAGTGGCTTGTCCTTGTGGCTTTAATTGCTTTTCCTTAAGTACTAAGAATATGGAGCACCTGTATGTTTATTATCTGAAACATGTTTCTTTGATAAAGAGTCTGGTAAGGTCTTTTATTCATTTTTTATGGACGTAGCTGCTTGCATTCTAATGGGGGGACACAATCATCCCCCAAAACCATTTGCAGGAGAGGGTCTTTCCACAGCTAGAAACATGCCCCAAATTAATTCTAACTGGTAAATAAAGATGCTAACAGCTAGTAGCTAGGGAGAAGAGAAAGAGGCAGGGTTTTAGGTTTCCTGAGCTTGGGACCACAAGGAGAGGAAGGAAGGGGAGAGAGTTCATGCCTCAGGACTGTGCAGGACAGAGAAGCACAGCTGCCATATAAAGGGGCCTGGAGAACAAGGCCCAGAGGGCTGCTCAGTTGGGTCAGGAGCAGTCAAGATGGAGCATAGTTATTAATAAATAGTAACTTGGAATTATTGGTGAGAGGTAGATTCTAAAATCATGGAGGCCAGGCAGCCACTCAGCTATTGTGCTGCATAAAGCATATTAAAATATAAAGGCTGTGTGTGTGTGTCTGTCTGTCTGTCTTTCATTTGGAAGCATAAACCCCAGGATTTATTACTATAAAATTAATACTATAATGGGGTTGTTTGTGATTTTGTTGTTGAGCTTTGTGAGGTCTTTGTGCACTCTAGATGTGATTCCTCTACTAGGCATGTAATTTTCCACTACCACTCCAAGTTCATGGCTTGTCCCTATCCTTCCCAGTTTGCCTATGCTATTCAGGCTGGTCTCAAATTCACAATTCTCCTGCCTCTGACATTCATGTATCTGGAAGTACAGTCGCACAGTGCACCCAGCATTTTTACTCCCTTAAAAGAGACCCCCCCCTTTTTTAAAACAGAAATGTTGTTTAATTTAAATTTTTTTTAATTTTATGAATATAGGTGCTTTGGCAACATGTATGCCTGTGAACCACATGCAAACCTGGTAGCCACAGAGACCAAAAGAAGAAGTCGGATCCTGTGGGACTAGAGTCATAGACAATTGTGAGGTACCATGTGGGTGTTTAGAATTTTTTCTTTTTTTTTAATTAGATATTTTATTTATTTACATTTCAAATGTTATCCCCTTTTTTAGTTTCCCCTCCGAAAATCCTATATCCCCTCCTCCCTCCCCCTGCTCCCCAACACACCCACTCGCACTTCCTGGCACTGGCATTTCCCTATACTGGGGCATAGAACCTTCACAGGACCAAGGGCCTCTTCTCCTCTCATTGATGTCCCACAAGACCACCCTCTGCTACATATGCAGCTAGAGCCACGAGTCCCTCCATGTGTTTTCTTTGATTGGTGGTTTAGTCCCAGGGAGCTCTGGGGGTACTGGTTAGTTCCTCCTATGGGGCTACAAACCCCTTCAGCTCCTTGGGTACTTTCTCTAGCTCCTTCATTGGGGACCCTGTGCTTAGTCCAATGGACGGCTGTGAGCATCCACTTCTGTATTTGTCACACACTGGCAGAGCCTCTCAGGAGACAGCTATATCAGGCCCCTGTCAGCAAGCTCTTGTTGGCATCCACAATAGTGTCTGGGTTTCGTGGTTGTTTGTAGGATGAATCCCCAGGTGGGGCAGTCTCTGGATGGTCATTCCTTCAGTCTCTGCTCCAAACTTTGTCTCTAAAACTTCTTCCATGGGTATTTTGTTCCCCCTTCTAAGTAGGATCAAAGTATCCACACTTTGGTCTTTCTTCTTCTTGTGTTTCATGTGTTTTGCAAACTGTATCTTGGGTATTCTGAGCTTATCAGTGAGTGCGTATCATATGTGTTCATTTGTGATTGGGTTACCTCACTCAGGATGATATCCTCCAGATGCATCCATTTGTCTAAGAATTTCATAAATTCATTGTTTTTAATAGCTGCATAGTACTCCATTGTGTAAATGTACTACATTTTCTGTTTCCATTCCTCTGTTGAGGGACATCTGGGTTCTTTCCAGCTTCTGGCTATTATAAATAAGGCTGCTATGAACATAGTGGAGCATGTATCCTTATTACAAGTTGGTGCATCTTCTGGATATATGCCCAAGAGTGGTATTGGAGCTGCCAAACTGATCTCAAGAGTGGTTGTAACAGCTTGCAATTCCACCAGAAATGGTGGAGTGTTCCTCTTTCTCCACATCCACACCAGCATCTGCTGTCACCTGAATTTTTGATCCTAGCCATTCTGACTGTTGTGAGGTGGAATCTCAGGGTTGTTTTGATTTGCATTTCCCTGATGATGAAGGATGTTGAACATTTTTTTTCAGGTGTTTCTCAGCCATTCAGTATTCCTCAGTTGAGAATTCTTTGTTTAGCACTATACCCCATTTTTCAATAGGGTTATTTGATTTTCTGGAGTCTAACTTCTTGAGTTCTTTGTATATATTGGATATTAGGGTGTTTAGAATTTAATACAGGTCCTCTGGAAGAGCAGCCAATGCTCTTAACCGTGGAGCCATCTCTCCAGCCCAAGTTGTTTAATTTTTATAAAGTCCATCCAAACCTTTAAAAAATATGGATTATGCTTTTGATATCACATAATCTTTGCCAAGTCAATAGAGTTAGAGGCTATATCTTGATAAAATGAATAGTACTGACAAACTTCTACTCAAATCAGGTAGGAAATAGAGAAGGCACACACAGTCAACACAATGGGGAGAAATCTGTGGAGGTTCTCTCAAAAGAACATTAAGACATCAATCAATAATTTTTTGGAACTAAATTTATCAAACTAGATGAAAAGGTATACATTCTCTTAGAGATGTACACCACTAGGGAAAGCCATCTTAACAACACAGACCATCACAAAAGCAGGTGTACGTCTTCATGAGATTGTGTTTGCATAAATCTGTGCTTTCTGGAACACTGGGCCCACATGTTTCCATTTCCAAGGTCTACTAAATATTCAACTATGAAATAATCCCACTTCCTGAAACTTTGAAAGGAAGGCACACTTTCCAACTTAGATCTTGCTTCCAGGATCATTATGCCAAATCTATGGGGCTATCCTAAGACAATATTCACAATACAGATACAAATTATACCATTTTTAAAGAAAATATAATTCAATGATGCATTAAAAGGAACATTTCATGACCTTCTGTGTTTGTGCAGTAAGTGCAAGTTTAATATTAAAAATTAGCTGGACATAGTCAAATTATATCTAAGGTTGACCACTGGCTTCCACATGCATGTCACAGATACATGTACATACACACAAATCAATGGCATTTACCTTCATAATAGACAATGAATGTCTGGAAACTCAAATTTATAAATGTCATTTATATGGTATTAAAATATGAAATATTATGGCTTGTGCATGTACATGAAAAACTATAAAAGATTGTTGGTGTTAGGATTTATTGGCAAAAATACCTTGGCCAGTCTAGGCCAAGGTGCATCACAGAGAGATCACACCATGAATTAGATCTAATGTAAGAGGGTTACTGGGAGAGGGGAAGTGAAAGGCCAACTTGGAGTGAGGTCATGAGAGAGGGATAGAAACAGGGAGATGGGAAGACAGAGTATGCACACACACACACACACACACACACACACACACACACACAGAGAGAGAGAGAGAGAGAGAGAGAGAGAGAGAGAAAACCCCATGTCAATGTTGGGAGGGGCCTCTTAAAGGGTACTGTGTAGCATAGGAAAATATGCAAATAGTGATAACATTGGAAATGTGTGGAACCTAGTGGTGGTGGATGAGGATGTGTCTGGTGTCTGCTGGTGCTGAGGTGCTGAGGATAGGCTGGAGGAGAACCTGCTTTACGACAGTTGAATTTAATGAAAACCAAATAAATAGAAGTGATATATAATATGATATATAATATGATATATATTATGATATATAAACATTTGTATATGATATATATATAAAGTGATATATCCTTTAATATACTATGTCAGTATATTAAAGTCTAAGATGTTAAAATGTCATTTTTCTCCTAATTTAGACTAAACATAAGACCAAACAGAGTTTAAGCAAGTTTTGTTTTGTAGGAATTGACAAACTGATTTTAAAATTTATCGCATAATTGAGAATCTAGAATATCCAAGGTAACTTACCAGTGTTGGAGGACTTAAACTACTTTATTTCAATGTGTACCATAACCTTTGAATTAATGCATAGTAGTGTTGCTAAAGATACAGCCATGGAGCTCAATAAACATGAATAGGGGTCTAGAAATATCCTCACATGCCCACATAATCAAATGAGTTTTCAATAAAGCTAATTTCTTCGTCTATTTTCTCTCGCTAAATCTAAAGCTTGTGGCTGGGTACTTTAACATAAAGGAAATTTATCAAACTCATCATTTTATGGCTAGAAGTGTAAACAGTATGGTGCTAGTTCTGGGAAAGCCATTCACCATGACAGAATGGATGCAGAGAGATTACATGGAAAGACAGGAAATTAGACAAAGGGCACTGACTGATCTTGATCTTTTATTACAGTCCACAGTCATGGGAACTAACTAATTTTCCATGAGAACAGTATTCAATATCCTTGGTATCTTAGCTGGACAGCATTTACTTAGGGCTGGCTTACAGGTTAAGAGGTTAGGTTCATTATCAAATAGGTGGGAGCATGGCAGGATGCAGGCAGACACGGAGCTGGAGGAGCTCAGAGTTCTACTTCTTGTTCTGAAAACAGCTAAGAGAAGACTGGCTCCCAGGTAGCTAGGACAAGGTCTGAAGGCCCACACATACAATGACACACCTACTCTAACAAGGCCACACCTCCAAATAATGCCACTCCCTGGGGCAAGCATATTTAAACCACCATACTTGGTGACTATTGCCGTGCGTTAAAGGTCCTACTACCCGCAATTTTACAGACTGGGAACCAATCACCTAATACACAAACCCATCCAGAACATACTCAAGCCACAGCAAGTCAGAGCAGTCACCAAGTCAATTCCATAGAGAAAGGAAAAACGTTTCAACAGGTGCTAGACTGACGGACAATTCATACTTAAAGATGAATTAGCTCTTGAAAAAGAAAAGCCAACAGAGAAAATATGATTCGCCATAAAAACTAGCTGTGATGTCTGGAGCCCGAGAAAGGCCATCTGGGTTTCCCCTTTCTCTATGGCTGCTAGATTGATGTGGTTAGAAGACAAAGACAATTCTTTCCATAGTTAAATATGGAAATATTCAAATATCCAAATCCCTTGGCAGCTTCTTCAATTGAGTTCAAACTTGCTTCTCCATAATTTTTGCAAGTGATACTACCATATAGGCCTTTGAAGTTTTATATGTCCTGCACAATAAGATAGTACAATCTAAGGAATACATGGGTATCCCTCCTTACAAATATCAGGAGTATTCAGTAGCATGTGACTCATCTCAAAGAACAATCAAATGTAACCCTGAGCTGGCCTTTCTCTGCCATAGATGTATGTGTGTGATGATCAAGTGTTGGCGTGTTCCTGTGTACTGCCTCTCTGTAGAGTGTCTGGATATTTCCAGTACACCAGCAGGGTAACATCAGGGTCAGGGAGTTAGCAGCCTGCCCCCTTTCCTCTGGGGTGTCAGCTGTGAAGAGGAGCCTGGGATAGATAGGTTCCATAGGGTTCCAGGCAGGCAGGGAATGCCACGAGTGTTACAGCTCTTAAAAGAGGAATGAAGAGGTTTGGACAGCCTGGGTGAGGCAGGTAGCCAGGATCTTGGGTCCCACAACAGCTGCAATATCAGCTGCTGCCACGCTGATGTGAGCCTCTGTGGACAAGGAGAGCCTCACCAGCCAGGTGGGCCCAAGATCCTATGATGAGTACGTTAGGAGAGAGAGGTCTTCCCTACCTGTTACAGCTCAGTAAAGACAGCAATTCTCAGACGATTCTCGGTGAAATAACTTGTGTGCTGTATTACTCCATGTAGTTATGGACTATATAAACCTTGGAGAGTGGGATGGGATTGGGAGGTAAATGTTTACTATTGACAATGGTCAAGATGTTTGTGATGCTCTATTCGCATAGAGAAGGACTCCAGATGTTGCATCTTGTGACTGACTGCACACGGTCCTCACAGTTGGGTGTCATGGTTAGTGGTTCACATAGACGGGGAGTGGGTAACTCCACTGCTGCTGCTCTCAGATCCCTGAGCTTCCCAGGGTTTGAGCACTTGGCCTCACCAGTCCTTATCTGGGTCAGGTGGCAGCCCACTTCTCCTACATGTTGGCAAGGACTCGGGAAAGAGGGCTCTTAGTCCCCAATCTTCTCTTGGTGATGTCACTTAGAACACCTTCTCAATCAATAAATACCCTAAGCTTCTTCTTCTAAAGCTTAATGTTATAGAGAAGCATTCAGGTCACACACATATTCCTCAAGCACATTCATTAGCATATGCCTTTTTCTTAATTTGCAGGGCTGAAGGTT
This sequence comes from Mus minutoides, assembly GCA_902729485.2. NCBI lineage: Eukaryota > Metazoa > Chordata > Mammalia > Rodentia > Muridae > Mus > Mus minutoides. The sequence continues at coordinate 38,395 of LR749808.1, read as the reverse complement.
GAATCTATGTCAGGTGATCACCCTACCCCTGAACTATATCCTCAGTACCTTTCCACCTCTTTAATGTTGTATTTTGAGACAATATCTCATTAAGTTGCCCAGGCTGGCTTTGATCTTGCAATTTTTCTATCCCTTGCTTCCCCAGAAGCTGAGATGACAGGTCCGTGTCACCAGGCTTGGCTTTGTTATGACATTTTAAAGTGAGATAAAACCTATTTGTGTGAAATACATGCACCTGGTTTTATTAAGAGTTTACATTTGCAGCTGGGGGAGAGGGAGAAAGCTGCTGGTGCCCAGAAACGCCCTTGATGTTAGCACTAATCTGACTGTGCGGCTTGGGCTCCTAGGGATGCTGGCTAAGATTAGTATGTAACTGAACCAGTGCTTGGGAGGAGAGGAGAAGTAGGCAAAGAGAAGACAGGGAGAGATTCTGACTGACCAGGCTGTGTAATCCCAAATCTTGGGAGGAGAGGAGAAGTAGGAGAAGAGAAGACAGGGAGAGATTCTGACTGACCAGGCTGTGTAATCCCAAATCTTGGGAGGAGAGGAGAAGTAGGAGAAGAGAAGACAGGGAGAGATTCTGACTGACCAGGCTGTGTAATCCCAAATCTTGGGAGGAGAGGAGAAGTAGGCAAAGAGAAGACAGGGAGAGATTCTGACTGACCAGGCTGTGTAATCCCAAATCTTGAACTGGTTCTATAGGGAACCCTGATGATCTCGAATGGAGTAAGAGTGGTAATTCTTAGCACCAGAACAGTAGCGCAGGCTTGGTCTGCTTGCTTTCTTCAGCTAAGAATGCCTGCATTCCTGGAGCCAGAGATGGCTGGGAAGTTAAGGGCACTGGCTGCTCTTCCGGAGGACCTGAGTTCATGTCCTAGCACCCACATGGCAGCTCACAACCAACCCTCTTTAACTCCAGACCCAGGTTTTGTACTGTGTGTACTTGTGTGTGTTGCTTTAATTTATCATTATGAAATTATCAGTCATCTATGCTATGTCATTCCATTTCAGCATACCAAAATTCATCTACTCACACAGCTACAGATGTTGGCTGGTGTGAATAGTACACATCTTTTGGTATATATTCACATGTTAAATATTAAGAAAGAGGTTATAGAATATGCACATATCCAACTTTACTAAATACTGATGAGCATTTTTCCTAAAGTAATTGCACAAATCTATTCTCCCACCAGGAGTGTAAATAAAATTTATTTTACTTATTTAGACTATAAGACAAGCTCCACCTAAAACTATGTGGGCAGGCTGGCTTGGCACTCACTCTATAGCTAGGCTAGACTGGAACTCACAGGAATTCTTTTGCCTCTGCCTCTTCTATGCTGGGCAGAGGTGCAGACTACCATGCCTGACTTGCAAGAGGATTTTAGTTTCTATGAGGGTTTGGTGCACTTTTCTGATAACTAGTGACGTTGGCTGCCTTTCATGTACTTATTGGTCATTTAAATATTTTCTTTTACAAAGATTTAGAGGCACTTTTCACTTGACCTTCTATGTTGTTTTTGTTGAATTTATTGTGAAATGTCTTTATTGCTTGTGTATTACAGTCCTCAGTCAGTATATCCTGCAAGTGGCCCCCTACTCTGTGGCTTAAATTCTTATTCTTTTATTCAGCAGAGAAAGAACTCCACAAATGAACTCTGTGTTATGCAGTAGTTAAATATGGGTGTTGGGGTTCTTTTCTTTTCTTTTCTTCCTTTCTTTTCTTTCTTTCTTTTCCTTCCTTCCTTCCTTCCTTCCTTCTTTCCTTCCTTCCTTCCTTCCTTCCTTCCTTCCTTCCTTCCTTCCTTCCTTCCTTCTTTCCTTCCTTCTTTTTCTTCTTTTTTTTTCTTCTCCATAATTTCCAGATCTTAAAGGAGTTCTAATAAACGTTTTAAAACTCAGTAAAAGGGGTGAGTTAAGGAAATCAGTTTGTTTAAAACACAGTGAGAGGCTGTTTGAGGAAGGTGATTCATTTAAAATTTAGTTATGGAGTTACAAAGTAATCAATTGGAAGTGGTTAACAGAGACAGGAACTTCACTTGGTCTTTAAGCTGCATCTTCCTGCGCAATGTTAGTGCCCCCTGGTGGGCAGTGTGAGCTTTACAGTAAATTCTGAAACACCGTTAAGGTTTCCTCTAACTAAAAAGAACTTTCAGTTGAAGTAATCCTAAGTTCCCCTGAGACTTGGGTTTGGGCCAGGCCACCAACTAGAAAATAATTACAACATCTAGTAAGATCATAAGTGGAAAATCGAGTGTTGAGACCTAAATAATTGCCATTGTGGGGACAGTACAGGGAGAAATGGGTTGGAGGTGAGGATCATTCCAAAAGCAGGGACAGGTGCCATTAAAGTACAAATGAAAAACCATTTCCTTTTCTTTTGGAGTATATTTAACCTCATTCTGGGTAAAGAATATTAGCCACTCATCTTTATATTGCATTAACACCTGTTTTTAACACAGATGTGTTTAACTCATATGTGAAACCGTCAAAATCCCTCATTTTTTTTTTTTTTTTTATTCTTTTGAGATTAGATCTTCCTAAATAAACCAGTCTGGCCTTGAATTCACAGAGGTATGCCTGCCTCTGTACCCCAAGCTGGGGTTAAAGATTTGTGTAATCATGCCCAGCTTTTCTTAATTCAGCCTTCACAGTTCATGCTATGTATTTCATTGTTGCTAGAGCACCATAAACAAACAGCATAGGATACTAATCCAGTGGGTTTATTTCAGCGCTTACCAACCACACATTCTATCACTTTTCTCTGTGTTTGGGCTTACCAGCGATCAAGCACCACAGAGAAGAGGAACAGAGTGGCCCTGTCTTCCCTCTCTCAGTGTCAGCCTTTCCAGCATCAGTGATTAGCCAACACAGGAAAATAACACAAATCAGACCGGCTGTGGTAAGCCTTCCTCCTTGCCCGTCTTTCCTGAGTGCCATTGCCTTCTTCATGCATGCTGTGAAACCTGTCCACGATACTTAGTCATAAATATATACTTGTCACCTGCTGGCTTTGAATCACAGTGACCTTGACATCTAGGTGCCCCTGAAATGCTGTATCATGGATGCTGTGATACTGTGAATAAAACAGCTAGGAGATAAGACACACACAGAAGCACACATACATATATACATACATGCACATGCACATCTGTGCATACACACATAGTGTATAGCTCTTCTACTTCATATGGTTACAGAAAGGAGATAATCAAAGTATAATTTTGTAAGTCAAAAACATTTTTCTTTTTAAAAAAATTTTATTAGGTATTTTCTTTATTTAAATTTCAAATGTTCTCTCCTTTCCTTATTTCCCTTCTGATAATCCCCATATCCCCCCGAACCCCCACTCACTAACCCACACATTCCCACTTCCCTGTCCTGGCATTCCCCTGCACTGGGACATAGAACCTTCACAGGACCAAGGGCCTCTCCTCTCATTGATGACCCACAAGGCCATCCTCTGCTACATATGCAGCTGGAGCCATGAGTCCCTCCATGTGTACTCTTTGGTTGGTGGTTTAGTCCCAGGGAGCTCTAGGGGTACTGGTTAGTTCATATTGATGTTACTCCTATGGGGCTGCGAACCCCTTCAGCTGCTTGGGTCCTTTCTCTAGCTCCTCCATTGGGGACCCTGTACTCAGTCCAATTTTTCTTTTCCAGCATTCAAAGAGCAGGAAAACAATGAGTAAAGGTCTCCCTTGAGATGGGCAGAACATGAGCCACATGGTGGCTTCTCATTCTGTCTGGTATCCAGTGATCAAAGTCTGCTTGCTCTGTCACACCACAAGCAACCTGTGCAGGTGTGGGGCAAAGGTCTCTGGTAATATACAAGGTCAGGTGGTGGGAAATAACCATGTGTCAGTTGGCTTCAGAGAGTGGCTTACAGGCCCTTAGGGCAACCTCACACAACTCAAGCTCTGTCAGTGGCTCTGGATGTATCTGGGGTTTGAATATGATGAGAACCCAGTGGTCAAGGCCACTAATTCACATCTGTGTTCTGTTGAGGGTCATGTCACACTGTCATGGGACACTGACTATACCTTGTGTTTTCATCACAGAAAAATATGTCACCATGCAGGGTTAGGAATCATTTCAAAACTACTTAACCCTCCATCATGCATATGGCCTTGTCTGAAAGTAAACTTTTGGAGAATTTCAACATATCAATCACAGAGCAGTAAAGCAAGCTTGGTGACCTGGGTATGGAACTTGGTGAAACCTAGATGAATCTCAGAGCCAGTCTTGGGGTGGTTGGTTTATTAAACCCTTTTTTTTTTTTTTTAAGGAAATGAAAGGGATAAAGTGTTAGCATTCTGTCTAAGCTCTGCCCCCACCGTTACCTGGCAACAGCCAAGTATGCCTAACTTACTATAAAAGAGGCTGCTTGCCCCCGCCTTGCTCTCTTGCTCTCTTGCTCTTGCTCTTCCCTTCCTGCTCCTGCCCTCTCCTCATTCCCTACCCCTCCATATGCTCATGGCTGGCCTCTACTCCTCTACTCTCTCTCTCTCTCTCTCTCTCTCTCTCTCTCTCTCTCTCTCTCTGCCTTTCTCTGTCTCTACTACCCTCTTAACTCCTCTCCCCATGCTCTTAATAAACTCTATTCTATACTATACTGTCCTGTGGCTGGTTCCTCAGGGGAAAGGGAAGATTTAGCATGGGCCTGCAGAGGCACCTCTTCCCCCATACCTGACTACACCTCCATAGGACATATACCCCCCTCTTAATCTTTTTATAAACACATCATAAAGTTCTTAATGATGTAGACTCATTTAACTCATAGCTTATTTAGGATCAAGGCATTGTAAATATAATCTAGAGCAGGACGGTGGTGGTACACACCTTTAGTGCCAGCACTAAAGGGGACAGAAGAAAGCAGATCTCTGAGTTCAAGACCAGTCTGGTCTAAAGAGTGAGTTCCAGGATAGCTGGGGCTACACAGAGAAACCCTGTCAAAGAACAAAACAAAAACACAAAATCACATATAATCTAGAGAAAAGAAAAACATCACTTAGAATTACAGAGCTTTTAGTAGAGACGGAATTCTAGCTAGCTTGAGAATGAGCAGAAAAAACAAACAAACAAGTAAACAGAATCTTTAGAGTGCTGGTGCCACAGAGCCCAGACTCTAGGATCTTATCACACAGGAAATATTTTATTTTAAGTAAATTTGAAAATAAGACAAGAGGAAAAAAAAAACCTCTGCACTCAAATGAAAAAAAAATGCAGGTGTGTATGTGTGTGTGTGTGTGTGTGTGTGTGTGTGTGTGTGTGTGTGTGTTAGTTTATATCTTTCCTGCCATATTGTAGGTGGTGCTTTGAGGGGCCAGGTCTCCGTGTAAGGCTATTTTTGATAGCTTGCTCTAGCCTGTGGGTAGAGCATACAGAGCTCAGACCAGCTGCAGTGAATGGGGACAAGCAGCCAGGATCCTTAAATAGCATGACTCAGCAGAGTCCCTTAATCAGAGAGGGAGTTTGTCTGCCTTCTGAGCAGAGAACACACCTCAGAAGTGTAGCTTAATAGAAGAGACAAGAGGCCTCCAAGAGAATCACCAAGAATCTCAAAGATGTCTCAGCATCACAGAGGAGTGGTCCCAGAGCTTGCAATTGTCTGTCTCCTTTCATTCTTGCCAAAGGAAGTTCCATTTGCCTGCTATCTTGATGGATGTGTGTGTTTATAGAACTTCTAATCTTTCAGAGAGAAAGTGAACACATGTCCTGTAAGTTAGTGACTGTGGCTGGAGATTGGTTTCTGGCTGTGAAGGCCTTGAGACCTCCATGGTAAGAACACAGTGATAGGGTGTTAGCCTGAGACCAAAGCTTGAGAGCTCAGATCTCTGAAAGACAGAGTAGTAGCCACCCTCCTGTACCTGTTTTCAGTATTACAGATGTCAAGATTCTTGCTGTGGGCTGCCCAGAAATTAGAGTTTTCCTATAGTTGGCTGTGGTCATGTAACTGGGTTACAGCCAATGAAAAGTTGTTGAGGTCTGCCCTTCAGCATAGCTGTAGCCATTTTGTTCCATGCTCACCAGCTATTTCATATTGTTGCTGTAATATACCTGCCAGTCATTGACACAGAAAAGTAACTTGACTCAGAGCAGGATGATATTGACTGCGGCCCTTGTTATGTTCAGCATGTTCTAGGTTTGTCAATCTTAAAGAATTTCACAGAGTTTTAATTCCATCAAATTAAAGGTCAATAAGAACTGTTCTGTCTAAAATATCTGGAGTCAGGGCTGACCACAGGATGGCACGTCCTGCATGTACACATGAACTCACTGTATTTGTTTTTTTTTTTTTTTCTTTATAAGCCTACTCTTCCAAATGTTTGATGCCATAGCCCCAGACCCAATTCTGAGCTAAGGTCCTGATTGATCAATATTAGGATGTGCATTCAATAAACCACCCCTATCTGACTTAGATCAGTCTTCCCGTGTTTTGTGGAGCAGCTCCTAGACCACAGCAAATTCACCCTGCTTTGTCTTTTCTTTATCTGGTTGTGGGAAATGCAGAACCACTGTTACTACATTGTCTGTGAATAAAAAGACCTCAGTAAGGGGTTTGGAGAGGAAGATGATGAGTCCCTGAAGACATCAGAGCAGGGTTTCTGCTCTGGATCAAACCACTCTCCTTCTGTGAGAAACCACTTCGATCTTATGTAATTGTTCAGGCATTTCTGCAATTAAAGCTAACACATACTGATAGAAAGTGACTTTCAGATAGACTTCCTGTGGACTACCTCAGAGTTTGCCTATGGATGCAGTGATGTTGTCATACTCTCACCGTCCTAACACTTCAGAACCCTGTATAAGCCATTACAGGGCTAAAACTCCTTTATGGGACTCTCTTCCATTAGCACTTATAGATAGATCTCTCATGTGGCCTGTGCGTGAGCATGAGCTGTGGCTATGGGTCTGAAGTCAGTCAAAAGACTGACACTATGGGACGCGTATTAAGAATTTGGACACAGGGGCTGAGAAAGTGGTTCAGTTGGTACAGTTCTTGTGCAAGAATGAGGACCTGAGTTCAGTTCCCCATCTGAAAAGGCTGGCATGGCTGCCTGAATCTGTAACCCTAGTGCTTGGGCAGAGATTGACACAGAAAGAGGCAGGTCTCCAGAGTGGTTCACTAGTCGGTCTGAATCAGAGAATTCAAGGTTCAGTGAGACACTTTGTTTCAAAAATTAGTAATGAAGAAAGAAATCCAATACTGATGTCAACCTACCCAAGCACATGCTCAGTCTATCTCTGTCTCTATCTCTGTCTCTGTCTCTGTCTCTCTCTCTCTCTCAAAGGACTAGGGGAAAGAAGAAAAATCTAAAGGTGTGGGGCAGAGGTAGAGAGAACGAGAGGAAATGGTGGGAGTAAGCCATACAAACTGTTGCTTTGTGTTTCCTTTCACAGGGAACGTAAATTGAACTATATATGTATAAATTAAATTAATTTTTGATGATGAATGTGTGCATGGGCTACCTAACTAGTTTCTTTAGTTCCTTTGTGATCAGCAGTGCTTACTAGATACCAGACAAAGTGCCTGGTCCCTTCACAGGACTTAACATGCCCACAGTATATAGTCCTGCATCTTGACCAACAGGTTCATGAGAAAGCATTCATATGCTGAGAGAAGTACACCCTGGAACTTCTCATTCTTTTCTGTTTACCTCTTAATACTCTCTGCTACAGTGAACCTGTGCTCTGTTCAAGGACTTGATTATCTAACTAAGGGGTTTATATTGAGTAGGTATGATTATAGGTATCCAATACATTTACATGTTTTCACACACACACACACACACACACACACACACACATGCACAGTACAAAACATGAAAGCAGAAGGAGTAATATGGGAGGGAGACGACAAACAACAAAAGGGAGGGGAATGGATGGATACAGGAGAGGAAAGTATTGTGGCTACTTGTATTACAAATGCTAATTACATTCCCCAACACTGTTCACAGGAGTGTCTGCATATAAGACACTGAGGGACCCTGACCCCAGTTGGTTCTGATTGGTAAATAAAGATGACAGCAGCCAGTGGGTGGTTAGGGCAGACAGAGGTGGGACAGAGAGAGGAAGGAGGAAGAGAAGGAGAAGGAGAAGGAGAAGGAGAAGGAGAAGGAGAAGGAGAAGGAGAAGGAGAAGGAGAAGGAGAAGGAGAAGGAGAAGGAGAAGGAGACGACATCATGCCTGAGAAGTATGGAAGACAGGGAGGCATGGTTACCATGTGAAGGAGCCAGGAGAATGTGGTCCAGAGTGCAGCCCAGTTGGGCAACCCTCTGGCTCTAGAGCAGCCAAGGTAGAATATATAATTTAGTAAGTGATAACTTGGGATTATCAGAGGCAGGTGTATTAACCACATGGAGGTTAGGAACTGGCCAAGCTATTGCGTTGTTTAAGGCTTATCAAAATATAAAGGCTGTGTGTGTGTGTGTGTGTGTGTGTGTGTGTGTGTGTGTGTCTTTCATTTGGGAACCCAGAACACTGGGGTGGTAGTGGAAACACCCTGCTGGAATTTTTGTATATAAAAAATATTGCTACAAAGTACAGCAGTTATGAATGAAAGTGTCAGGACAAAACTCATTATTCTGTATGCTTTCTAAACAACAAACAAAATTAAAAAAAAAAAAAGAAGCAAATAAACCTGGGCATGCTGGCTCAGGCCTTTAATTCCAGAATTTGGGAGACAGAGATCAGCAGATCTCTGTAAATTGAAGATCAGGCTGGTCTACAAAGTGAGTTCCAGGTCATCCAGGGCTACATAGTGCATAGTAAGATCTTGTCTCAAATATTTTTAAGTGCACGTGTGCGCGCTCATGTGTGTGTGTGTGTGTGTGTGTGTGTGTGTGTGTGTGTGTGTGTTTGTGCACGCACACACACAGTGCCTCAACTGATAAAGATAACCAGCCTCCTGCTGATGTAGAGCTATTCTTTACAGTTGGACTGAGAGATAGGTCATGATAAGCAGAAGACAGTAACTGGAAAATAATGACAAGTGAAAGGAGTGTGGGGAAAGTGTATTAAAAGTGAATATTGATCAACTTACAGAATAAGAAGATGCATTTAGACCTCTTCCCTTTGTGGCCATCATGGATAACAGCTGCCAAAATGAAATTCAATCCCTTTGGTGACTTCTGATTGAAGGGAGAATTGCAACCAACATTTCATTGCGCCTTCTCATGCAGCTTGGCAAGGTAGTCCAAGTGTACAACAAGAAATATGTCTTCTACAGTGAACGAGAATGCGTCAGGAAGAGGCTAATGGCACATCCAGGTAGACATCCATCGCATCGCAGCACGTGGTTATTGCCAGGCTAAAGGTGGACAGAGACTGACAAAAGATCTTGGAAAGGAAAGCCAAGTAGGTCTAGAGAAGTAGAGAAGGTAAATACAAGGAAGAAATGACTTAGAAGATGCTCAAGTAGAAGCATCTCACACACAATCTTCATCAAGACTGCATAAGCTTTAAAAAGGTGAGTATTGAAAAGTTAATTAACTTAATTTGTCACACACAAAGTGAAACATCTACCTAGGCTTTAAAAACAAAATTAGCAATATACCACAATGGCCTGTGTGAGGCAACTATGCCTGTGATTTTAAGTAATATATGTAAATGTCTAATGCTTTTGGAATATAGTTGTTCAGTTTTATAACTGGTAAAGTTGAGTGTTGGCGATGCACACCTGTAATTCTGGCATTTGGAAGATGAAAGGAGGAGAATCAGGGTTTAAGGTTGTCTGGGCCCTATGAAGCCACATCTAAATAAAAGTTAGCTGTTACTATTAGATAATAAAATAACTATGGCTTTTAACATTTGTCTAGAATTATAGCCAAAATATGCCTCATTTCCTGACAATTTTTCAGCTGGGTCCAATAAACATGAACTGAAAAGTACAAATATGCCTTTATTTTTTTTAAATGTTTATGTGTGTGTACTGGCTAGTTTTGTGTCAACTTGACATAGCTGGAATTATCACAGAGAAAGAAGCTTCAGTTGGGGAAATGCCTCCATGAGATCCAACTGTAAGACATTTTCTCAATTAGTGATCAAGGGGGAAAGGCCCCTTGTGGGTGGTGCCATCTCTGGGCTGGTAGTCTTGGTTCTATAAGAGAGCAGGCTGGGCAAGCCAGGGGAAGCAAGCCAGTGAAGAACATCTCTCCATGGCCTCTGCATCAGCTCCTGTTCCCTGACCTGTTTGAGTTCCAGTCCTGACTTCTTTCAGTGACAAACAGCAATGTGGAAATGTAAGCTGAATAAACCCTTTCCTCCCGAACTTGCTTCTTGGTCATGATGTTTGTGCAGGAATAGAAACCCTGACTAAGACAGTGTGTGATATTTTGTCTAAGTGAATTTCTGTGCATCACATCAGAGGAGGGCATCAGATCCATCCCCTGGAACTAAAGTTACAGGCAATTGTGAGCCTCTGGAAGAGAGCACCCAGTGCTCTTAACCACTTAGCTGACCCTGGCCTCCTGGTTTTACTGCACTAGACATTTTTGACTCATGTGACTTTGTGTATGTGTGCATTCATGTGTACATGTGTGTGTGTGTGTGTGTGTGTGTGTGTGTGTGTGTGTGTGTTCTGATAGATGGCATGGTTCATATTACTGGATGAAGAGACTGGGATCCTAAGATCAGCTTGTGTGGTGGTGAGTGGAGAGGTGGTTTGTTTGTTTGTTTGTTTGTTTGTTTTGTTTTTTTCTGCTGCTTTCTATTTCCCTGGTGCTAAGGTGTACAAAGATATAGTTTTTCAAGTCTTATTTTGAGTTCATGTTGGACGACTGAAGCACAGTAGTATAAGATTTATGCTGTAGATGCTTCTATGAGATTTTAGATTAGCTAGTGAATATATAATTGAGTATGCTTTTTACTAATTGTGTTTATTAGTAAACTGGGTGCTTCCATTTTAGTACTCAGCATTGCAGATTAGACAACCTTACTTTAAAATCGAAATTTTATTTTATTTTTTTATTTTTATTTTGGTTTTTCGAGACAGGGTTTCTCTGTCTAGCCCTGGCTGTCCTGGAACTCACTTTGTAGACCAGGCTGGCCTCAAACTCAGAAATCCGCCTGCCTCTGCCTCCCGAGTGCTGGGACAGTGGAATTTAATACTGGGCAAGAAATGTTCAGAGGAAGCAGTTAATGGGATGAGTACTGTGTCGGGTTGCTAGGAAACAGCTTTTTTTCAGGCATGCTTCCTTCCTTTGTCATTTGTTCCCTTGTTCTGGAATTTTCTCTGTACTCCTGTTAGCTTGACTATAAGCCAGCAGGAATTCTTCCAGAGGTGCACGGGCATTCAAAGCTCATGGTTCTTTTGTGGTGAATTCTTACCTGTGGAGAGCAAGTACAGTCCCAAATGAATGTGTTTGGTTGACAGGGCACAGTCATGTCAAGGGCACCAATGTTTCATCCGCTAGGAGTAGCAAGGCCTTCTTCAGGTCAGGCTCAGCATGATGCCATAGCCTTCCTTGGGTCCAAGTATTCAGAATGTTGACAATGTGTGCAGGAAATGTCCACCATAGCTTTCTTCTCCCAGGATTTCTACAGCCTGAAGACTGTTCCCTACAGAGACTGCTCCTACAGAGATTAGTTAAGCTTGTCTCCCAGCCCTCCTTGTGATTCTGTATGCAATAGCCCCACTTAACTGTTCAACTGTACGTAATAAACACATTAAACTGGGGAGAAGAAAATGGTCTATGGTTTCCCCATTCAAGAGCCCATCCCACCTGATCCTCCCAAATTGTGTGTGTGTGTGTGTGTGTGAGAGAGAGAGAGAGAGAGAGAGAGAGAGAGAGAGAGAGAGAGAGCATATGTGTGCATGTGCATACATGTGTGTGTAGCCATTATACATGGTAATGGATCGATCACCCAGGAGATACATCTTTATCTATATCAATCTATATGTTCTTTGAGATTTCACATTATGGATCCTAATTACACTCATCCCCATCCCTTCATATCCGCCCTCTGTTCTTGCAACACCCCTCTTAAAAAAATAAAAATTAAACAAAATAAAGCAAATTCAGGTTTTTAAACTTAGTATTTTGCCCACTAAGCCACCATCTGCCCAGTCATTACTAGTCTGTTTTAAGAACACATTATGGATAATTTTTGAAAGTAGTGATTATTTGGTAACCATATGTACAGGGCTGCTTTTATGTGTCAACTTGACACAAGCTGAAGTTATCACAGAGAAAGGAGCCTCAGTTGAGGAAATGCCTCCATGAGACCCAGCTGTAAGGCATTTTTTTTTTAACCTAGTGATCAAGGGTGGGAAGACTCAGCCATTTGTGGGTGCTGCCTTCCCTGGTCTGGCAGACTTGGGTTCTACAGCCAAGAGTGTAAGTGAGCAAGCCAGGGGAAGCAAGCCAGCAAGTAACATCCCTCCATGGCCTCTGCATCAGCTCCTGCTTCCTGATCTGTGTGAGTTCCAGTCCTGACTTCCTTTGGTTATTAACAGCAATGTGGAAGTATAAGCTTAATAAACCCTTTCCTCTCAACTTGCTTCTTGGTCATGATATTTGTGCAGGAATAGAAACCCTGACGAAGACCATAAAAACAATTCTAGGAATATATGTACATAAATTATCAGAAATGCTTACAAAATATTCAGTTAACATGAACTTTGTTCTACGAGAAAAATTATTTATGCTCTCCACAGTCCAGTATAGCATTTTAGTTTTTGCTTCCATGTTCAAATATTGCATAATTCTACATATCCTCAACACTTATTAGCTACTTCTTTCTACATTACTGCATATTAAAACTATTAGCCAATATTTGTAAACTCATCATTTATAGCAACTTTATTTATACCCACCAATGACAGACATAAAAGAAACAATGAAATGACAAGCAAAAATGGTAGAACACATGCCATGGAATAATATTCAGTCCTATCAAGTGAGGGGATACACACACATATTGTAACGCAGATGAAACTCTAAGATAATATCCTAAGTGAAACTAGGTACTCACAAAATAGACATAAAGGAGATATGATTCCATTTAACTGAGGTGTCATTTAACTGAAGTAATCCAGTTCACAGAGCTAGGGAATAGAATGGTGTTTGCTAAGGTCTGGGGAGGGGAAGAGTGAGTTTTACTATGGAGTTCAAGCATCACCCCTGAAAACTCCCCCCTCCGCCAGGGAATCATGAGCAGCTACACAATAGAAGAACCCTCTTGTACCACAGTCTCTGTTTTCTCTCTCACACAAGGTCTAAAAGTTTGAAGCAAGATAGCTTGTCCAGTCTGGGATATAGGCATTCCCATCTAAATGCATTGCACCACAGTCTTAGAGACATTCTTCTTTCAAGTCCACAGAAACACATACAGTATTGGTACTATTTCTAGAAAAAACAAAACAAAACAAACAAACAAACAACAACAAATAGGTAGTCTCTGACCCATAGCAGTGTAATTAAACAATTTGGAGTAGTTTTTACTCTGACCAAGGAAATCCTAACAGCTGAGTATTAGTGGTCGCAAGTACTTCTGGCCTTGACCACACAGAAGGATGTAACAAAGGTTGGTCAGGAACAAATGCCCAGTACAGCTTCCCTGTCGTCATCATCAGGATACCCAGCAAGCTCACAATCAGCATCATTTGTCCCAGCATCAGCATGTCTCACTCTGACAACCACCGCGATCCTTCAGCATCCTGTGGAAAAAGCCCAAACATGCCCTCTTCCCCATATTAGTACCGGATGGGGACCATGCCATATGCCAGTGAGTGAATCCTTCCATTTCACATGGGCAAAAGAATGCTGAGTCGCAGGATGCCATAGACACCCAGCAGCAGAGTTCCTTGGCATCCAAGGTAAAAAAAAAAAATATTTAAATAAAATTTTGTAGTGAAGGAAAGTATAACTCCCTCTTTTTTTATTTTTTGTAACTGATATTTTTAGAGCTCCATGGGCTAACTCCATATTCTCTGTCCTTGAAGACATATGAAATTATGTTTTTATATAAATTCTAACTAATATTTTATAGATTTAACTCATATTTCATTTATATGTTAATATATAATTCATATTTTAACACACATTTTATATCTTAATATATAATTTTCATTTAAAGTATATATTTAATGCATATGGTTTATATTTATTATATAATACATATTAACATATATAAATCATATTCAATGTAAATAATTTATTTTTTGTGAGTGCTTCTTTTATTAGAGATTTTCTTCATTTACATTTCAAATGCTATCCCCAAAGTCCCCTATACCCCCCGCCCCCAGGTCCTGCATATAATCTTCTCAAGACCAGAGTCTCTCCTCCCATTGATGGCTGACTAGGCCATCCTCTGCTACACATGCAACGAGAGACACAATCTCTGGGGGGGTACTGGTTAGTTCATATTGTTGTTCCTCCTATAGGGTTGCAGACCCCCTTTAGCTCCTTGGGTACTTTCTCTAGGTCCTTCATTGGGGGCCCTGTGTTCCATCCAATAGATGACTGTGAGCATCCACTTCTGTATTTTTCAGGCACTGGCATAGCCTCACAAGAGAAAGCTATATCAGGGACCTGTCTGCAAAATCTTGCTGGCATATGCAATAGGGTCTGGGTTTGGTGGTTGTATATGGGATGAATCCCCGGGTGGGGCAGTCTCTGGCTGGTCCTTCCTTCCATTTCAGCTCTGAACTTCATCTCTGTAACTCCTTCCATGGTATTTTGTTCCCCATTCTAAGAAGGAATGAAATATCCACACTTTGGTCTTCCTTCTTCTTGAGTTTCATGTGTTTTGCAAATTTTATCTTGGGTATTTTAAGTTTTTGGACTAATATCCACTTATCAGTGAGTGAATATCATGTGTGTTCTTTTGTAATTGGGTTACCTCACTCAGGATGATATCCTCCAGATCCATCCATTTGCCTAAGAATTTCATAAATTCATTGTTTTTAATAGTCAAGTAGTTCTCCATTGTGTAAATGAACCACATTTTCTGTATCCATTCCTCTGTTGAGGGACTTCTGGGTTCTTTCCAGCTCCTGGCTATTATAAATAAGGCTGCTATGAACATAGTGAAGTATGTATCTTTATTACAAGTTGGAACATCTTCTGGGTCTATGCCCAGGAGAGGTATTGCTCCATCCTACAGTAGTACTATGTCCAGTTTTCTGAGGAACCGCCAGACTGATTTCCAGAGTGGTTGTACCAGCTTGCAATCCCACCAGCAATGGAGGAGTGTTCCTCTTTCTCCACATCCTTACCATCATCTGCTGTCACCTGAATTTTTAATCCTAGCCATTCTAACTGATGTGAAGTAGAATCTCAGGGTTGTTTTGATTTGCATTTCCTTGATGATTAAGGATGTTGAACATTTTTTCAGGTGCTTCTCAGCCATTCAGTATTCCTCAGTTGAGAATTCTTTGTTTAGCTCTATACCCCATTTTTTAATAGGGTTATTTGAATTTCTGGAGTTCAGCTTCTTGAGTTCTTTGTATATATTGGATACTAGTCCCCTATCTGATTTAGGATTGGTAAAGATCCTTTCCCAATCATTTGGTGGCTTTTTTTGTTTTATTGACAGTGTCTTTTGCCTTACAGAACCTTTGCAATTTTATGAGGTCCCATTTGTTGATTCTTGATCTTACAGCACAAACCATTGCTGTTCTGTTCAGGAATTTTGCCCCTGTGTCCATATCTTTGAGGCGTTTCCCCACTTTCTCCTCTATACGTTTGAGTATCTCTGGTTTTATGTGGAGTTCCCTGATCCACTTGAACTTGAGCTTTGTACAAGGAGATAAGAATGGACCAATTTGCATGCTTCTACATGTTAACTGCCAGTTGATCCAGCACCATTTTTTGAAAATGCTGTCTTTTTTCCACTGGATGGTTTTAGCTCCTTTGTCAAAGATCAAGTGACCATAGGTGTGTGGGTTCATTTCTGGGTTTTCAATTCTATTCCATTGATCTATCTGTCTGTTGTTATACCAGTACCATGCAGTTTTTATCACAATTGCTCTGTAGTACAGCTTGAGGTCAGGCATGGTGATTCCCCCAGAGGTTCTTTTATTGTTGAGAATAGTTTTTGCTATCCCAGGTTTTTTGTTATTCCAGATGAATTTGCAAATTGCCCTTTCTAACTCAGTGAAGAATTGAGTTGGAATTTTGATGGAGATTGCCTTGAATTATAATTTATATTTAATATGGGTAATTTATATATGCATAAATGTGTGAACATGTATGTAGTTATCAAGGATAGGTCATCTTCTGATGACATGTGAATAAAATATACATTTTATATACATATTTCAATGTATATAATTTCTAACGTGTATGATGTATGTTAGTTTATATAATTTAAATTTGAGGCCACCTGTGTGAAATCCACGACTCCTAACTGCTTACCTGTTCATAACTCACCTGTGCCAGAGCTTTCCAGTCCGTGGTACTCACTGTTTTCCATGTGGGCAGAGATGAACAAGCTCTGGCTGCCTGTGGCTCAGGACTTGGCTCTATGCTCTCTATGGACTTCTCCACCTGTGTGTCATTCCCCTCCCCTCATCCTGCCACAGCTGTCTCTGCCCCTCCAGGGATGGGTGGGTGCTACAACAGTCAAGGAATAGAGCCAAAGGGGAATGCCCTGTTCCCTGGGCTCATGACTGACTGCCACTGGGTGCACCTCCGCTGTGGCAGTGTGTAGCAACAGACTCCAGAAAGGCTTAGTTTCATTTTCTCTCTTCTTCGAGGAAACCCACTTCTCTCTCCTAGCCCTAAAAGTATCTACAGGCACTTTACCTAGTCCAAGCACATTATAATAATTTTGAAGTCTTTCTCCAACTTTCTTCCAGGTTGCTAAATTTATTGTACCTTCCTCAAGAAACCAAGGACAAACCTCTAGAAAAATCTGAAAATCTAAGTAATTGCTGTTGCCCTACTCTAGTGAAGCATATTCTTAAGAATTCGCACAAAAAGCATACGGCCATTTCCATTTCCCTTTTATCTTATTTCTACTCTCATTAGTCCTGAGACTTATTCACCACTGCCGGCACTTTCTCTGTCCCCTAGTGCTCCACTTCCAGAGGTGTCCCTCTCTGAGTCTCATGTAGTAGCCCCTTGTTAGGCACCACCTGCCAGAGCCTGCTGGTCAGTCAATGGGAAAACCATGACTGGGGAAGTAAGGATTTGAGAAAAGAATCAGAGAGATTAGAAGTTGGGAGGGCTAACAGTAAATACTGTGCACTGAGTGTTGGGTTTATAAAAGGATAAAGAGAGAAGGAATATATTCTATGGAGGTGTGGTGAGGTGTTGGGGAAGGGGGTGTCTTGGCAGGGCCATGCTGAGGCACTCCCCCTTCTGGTCCCCCTAGAGTTTATTCAGGGCATGGAGAGGGGAGTTAAGAGGAGAGAGAGAGAGAGAGAGAGAGAGAGAGAGAGAGAGAGAGAGAGGAAGAAGAAGAAGAAGAAGAAGAAGAAGAAGAAGAAGAAGAAGAAGAAGAAGAAGAAGAAGAAGAAGAAGACGACGACGGAGGAGGAGGAGGAAGTAGAGGAGTAGAGGCCAGCCATGAGCACATGGAAAAAGAGGGGAGAAGAGAATGGGGGAGGGGGAAAGGAAAGGAAGGGAGCAAGAGATGAGCAAGGGAGCAAGAGAGCAAGGAAGGGGCAAGCAGCCCCTTTTATAGTGAGTCATGCATACCTGCCAGGTAACTGTGGGGCAAACCTTAGACAGAATGCTAACACCCAGTATATTCTCTCAGTGTCTTTTAAAGGCAAGCAACAGAAAGCATGACCAATTCCAGAAAGTTAAGCAATAACCACAAATGCTTACATGGTAAGTTTATGGTACACAGTACCTATGTTTGACCAAGGCCATTTCCTTCAGGCTTGGACAGTCTCTCAAGGACATATGTGTAAGGAGAGGAACTTGGCAGAATATAACACACGTCTTTAAGTAAAAACAAAGACTCATTCATTATTAATCACAAGCAAGAAATTAGACAAAGTTAACCCTGGATGTGCTTCCCACAAAAGTTGCTGTGTTCAGACATAGTAGAAGTCGGCTTCAGATCCCATTATAGATAGTTGTGAGCCACCTTGTGATTGCTGGGAATTAAACTTAGGAACTCTGGAAGAGCAGTCAGTGCTCTTAGTCACTGAGTCATCTCCTCCCCAGCCCATCCATACTCTTAATGTTCATATTCAGGTCTTAAAATAAGATGTTCCAGAAGGAAACACTCCCTGGGACCAAAGACAGTTTAGCAAAGGTCATCTCTCTAAGATTTTCTCCAAAGGACAGACTGAGCCTGCCATGAGGCAGAGGTCAGAGATCCAGTAAAGAACTTAGACCTGGGCAAATCATGATGGGAAGGGGATCTTAGGCCAGAGTCAAATGCACCTCAAGCCCAGGGAAATTTCAAAGCACTGGCCTGAGGCCAAGGAGGGAGGAGTTAAATGGGGGACAGCAAAGAAAGCCTCTGCTATTTACATAGGAAAGTTATTTAGTAAACTGTAGCTTTAAGCCTTGGGAAGCTGACCAAACTGTTCTCTCAGGCCAGAAGTCTATGTTTGTGGGGAAGAACCAGTTTATTACACCTGTCCAAAGGGGCTCCTCCTGGTCTAACAGTGCCAATAGGAGGAGCCAACACTTTTTTTCCCAACTTTTATTAGATATTTTCTTCATTTACATTTCAAATGTTATCCAGAAAGTTCCCTAAAACCTTCCCCCTCCCGGCCCTGCTCCCCTACCCACCCACTCCTACATCTTGGCCCTGGCGTTCTCCTGTACTGGGGCATATAAAGTCTGGAGCCAACACTTTTAACCCTACAACTTCCCAGAGTAGATGAGGGACTGGGATCTAGTAAGGTATTCCAAGATAAAAGGCAGAAACCCCTTTGCCCTGTTAGCCAAAAGAACAAGGCAGAAGTAGTGATCGTGAAGAAGCAGAAGCCAAACTCAAAAGCAGACCTCTCAACCAGATAAAAGTGTTTACAAATCATCATTTGTGCTAAAAGCCAAAGGAACAAAATATAAAACATCATAGCTAGATACACATACATTGAAATTGATGACTTCAAAGAAATAAAACATACAAAGATGAAAATAAAGAGCTCTATATTATTCTTTTGAGCTCTGTGTTATTCTATTCTAAATGGTTCAAGGGGGATGGAAGATTTGGGGAAAATGAAACATGACCCTTTATAGCTAATGCAATATTAAGTTTATTATCCTAATAAGCATTTTAGTTTGCTATATCTTTTTGAAAAACAGGGCCTTAGGGAAAAAAATGAAGATGCTTAGAGGAGAGTTTGCTAAAATTAATAGATTAGAGTAAAGAGGGCATTAAAATATTAGATACAAAATAAAGAAAAAATAAAATATAGAAACAAAGAAAAGAACAACAGGTACAAACTTTTATAGACCAGGTCGGACAAGAGAGTTATAAACACAAGAGAAATATGAACGCAGACAGTGAAAAAGGAGTATAAAATAATAATAATCAAATAATTCAGGTAGAGACAGAGGATAAAAATAAAGAAAGCCAACCAAATGTTGCAAGTCATGTATCATGTACAGTAAGTATAATCTGGGGGAGCTCCAAATGTGATCTATCACATGCAATCTTGTAAACAAGATTTTTAATGGCTCCATAGGGTTTTTTTTCTTCTAAGATGTATTTATTTGTTGTATGTATATGAGTACACTGTAGCTGTACAGATGGTTGTGAGCCTTCATATGGTTGTTGGGGATTGAATTTTTAGGACCTCTGTTCGTTCCGGTCAAACCTACTCACTCCAGTCGGTCCTGCTTGCTCTGGCCACTCCACTCACTCAGGTCAACTCTGCGCACTCAGTCCCAAAGATTTATTTATTATTATACATAAAATACACTGTTGCTATCTTCAGACACACCAGAAGAGGGCATCATATATCAATACCAGTTGTTGTGAGCCACCATGTGGTTGTTGGTATTTGAACTCGGGACTTTGGAAGAGCAGTCAGTGCTCTTACCCGTTGAGCCATCTCAGCAGCCTGGCTCCATAGTTTTAAAGAAACCATTAACAATGATGTATCTGGCTAAGCAGGAGTTTCCTAGGTGACACTGATGTCCTGTGTGCGACACCTACTTCCTATTAGGAGTTCTTGCTGACTGAAGACATGTTTAAAGAGAAACAAACTTATTCTTAGTACAAAAGAATGCAAAATATCAGGAACTAAAATACTTGTTTCAACCAATGAATCCAATTATGTACAAGGTAACACACAACATCAAAATGAACAATTCTAGCTAATTGGTATGCCACACTTTTTTTTTTCAATTCCTTATTCCAGTCCTTACAAATGTAGATGTTTGCTCTGAGTAGGCTTACCATACTGTATAATTTTGATTTTTTTTCTTGGTTCATTAGTATTTGATGTATGCTCTGTAATTGTTTCTCATTGTGCTCTGCTATCTCATCATGTTCTCTAATGGTTTTAACAAATTTATCCATGTGGTCTGTCTATAATTCCAAATCAAATTGGGTGTCAGATGAGAAATAATATATTTTTTAGTAGTTTACTATAGTTATTCTCATCTGGTTGTATACTACCATCTCTAAAAAAAATGCACTAGATAGCATCCTCTAGTTATATTCTATTCTATATCATGCATGGTTGTTTCATTTAAATAATTGTATCTAGCTATAGTTTCATTATTGATAAATACCAAGAATTTATAGTTAGCCAGGGTTTGTACAGTCTGAGGCATAGTGGAATATTCCAATGCTGTTTCTTCCATGTTTTTATGGATATGTGTGGATATAATAAATATGCGTTGGGTCCTAGTCTGTAAGTTTGTTCCATGGGGATGTATGCTGCTATGTTAACATTTACCCAATTGGTGTTACCCAGCTTTCCTCCTGTGTACGTGGTGTTTTATACCATTTATAAGGTTGTGGCATATTTTTACCCATTTTGTGCATTATCTAAAAATATTTGTACTAAGTTTAATTCACATATGCCTTCAGCACAGTAGACATTCTTTAAGTGTCCAGAATAGTTTGAAATTCTGAGGTTTGTCTGCCCATTCTTGTTGCAAACAATATGTCTAATTCTCTAATTACATTTCCTACTAGATTTATAAATTTGGCACATAATCAGGTTATGGCTAGCGGTATTAAATGTCCTTTTGTATTCCTGGCTGCATGTTTCCTGCAATACCTGTATCTCTGTTTCCATGGTATTGACTATGGTATGTAATGCATCAACTGATTGTGATATTGCATGCAATGCTTTGGCTGTGTCTGCATTAATTTTCTTCTATATAATAGAGTTCTGCTCTAACAGATTGAATAATGGCTGCTGCTACTCCTTTGCCCATAATACCTCCAAGGATTGCTCTTGGCACAAAAATTACTACTGCTAATGCATGTAGGGTGTGATGGTCTGTATATTCTTGGACCAGGAAGTGGCACCATTTGAAGGTGTGGCCTTGTTGGAATAGGTGTGACCTGATTAGAGTATGTGTGTCACTGTGGGTGTGGGCTTAAGACTCTCACCTCAGCTGCCTAAAAGTCAGTCTTCCACTAGCAGCCTTTGGATGAAGACATAGAACTCTCAGCTCTGCCTGTGCCATGACAACCTGGATGCTGCCATGCTCCCACCTTGCTGATAATGGACTGAACCTCTGAACCTGTAAGCTAGCCCCAATTAAATGTTGTTTTTTATAAGACTTGCCTTGGTCATGGTGTCTGTTCACAGCAGTACAACCCTAACTAATACAGTAGCTGGTACCAGGAGTGCGGAATTGCTGTGATAGGCCTGACCATGCTTTTATTTGAAAGAATGTGGATTTGGGGACTTTGGATTTGGAAAGCAGTGGAATGCTTTAAATGGGACTTAATGAGTCATCCTAGTAGGAATATGGAAGACTTTGTTGCTGGGAGTGATTTGAACTGTGTTGATCTGGCCCAAGAGATTTCAAAGGACAAGAATTTCAGAATGTGACATAAACACTGTTTTTGTGGTATTTTGGTGAAGAATGTGGCTACTTTTTGCCCTAGTCTGAAAAGTCTGCCTGAGGCTAAGGTGAAGAGACTTGGATTAATTGCATTAATTGCATTGACAAAGGAAGTTTCAAAAAAGCCCAGCAGAGTGTTTCTTGTCTGGTTAAGTGTCACATAGCGAAGTGTGAACAAGCATAGCAAGCTTAGAAAGGCAAATTATATTATATTTTATTTTTTCCAAATTTTTTTATTAGGTATTTTCTTAATTTACATTTCAAATGCTATTCCGAAAGTCCCCTCCCTCCTTCCCCCTCCCTGCTCCCCTGCCCACCCACTCCCACTTCTTGGCCCTGGTGTTCCCCTGTATTGGGGCATATAAAGTTTGCAGTACCAAGGGGCCTCTCTTCCCAATGATGGCCGACTAGGCCATCTTCTGCTAGATATGGAGCTAGAGACACGAGTTCTGGGGGTTCTGGTTAGTTCATATATTGTTGATCCTCTTCTAGGGTTGCAGACCCCTTAAGCTCCGGGGGTTCTATCTCTAGCTTCTCCATTGTGGGCCCTGTGTTCCCTCTTATAGATGATTATGAGCATCCACTTCTGTACAAGACAGCTATATCAGGGTCCCTTAAGTAGGCACTAGCTGTCCTATGCCATAGTGTCTGAGTTTAATGACTGATTATGGGATGGATCCCCCCTGGTTGGGTAGTCTCTGTATGGTCCATCCTTTCATCTTAGCTCTAAACTTTGTCTCTGTAACTCCTTTCATGGGTATTTTGTTTCCTCTTCACAAGAGGAATGAAGTATCCACGCGCTGGTCTTCCTTCTTGATTTTCTTGTGTTTTGCAAATTGTATTTTGGATATTCTAAGTTTCTGTGCTAATATCCATTTATCAGTGAGTGCATATCCAATGACTTCTTCTGTGATTGGGTTACCTCACTAAGGATTATATCCTCCAGATACATCCATTTGAGAAAGGCAAATTATAAAATATATGGTTCGGGTATTAAAGGCAGATCAGGAAGTGAAGTGGAGCAAAATCCTGTGTTCTAGAAAATAACAGATTAAGGGAGTGGGACCTTGGGGCAAGATCCTACCCAGCTGAATTTAGAACCAGGCATGGTGGTACACACCTTTAATCCCATGAGATTAAAGGTTGTACCTCGTGATGCAGCTGGCATGCTGATCTCTGCATTCAAGGTCAATCTATAGATCAAGAACCAGGATAGCCAAGCTTAGGCAGTGAAGGATTTAGAAAACATAAAGCCAGTGATAATGTAATAGTACAAAAGGATCATGTTCTAGTTCCTGTAAGCAGCAGAATTAGGCAGCTTCAGCCATGTGGCTCTGGCTCTAGAGTTAAGAATGGAAGGAACTACTGGGACAATTGATGCTGGTTAGCTAGAGCTAAGACATTAGCAATCATTAAGAAGAAACCACTATCACTGAGTTGAAATCTGGGATTTGTTTTCTGGGAGCACAAAGAAGCTGTGTTCCAGAGATAGCCAAGGTTGTACATTGTGATGCAGCTGGACTTGGTAATGTGTAAGAGTCACCCAGGTTATACTGGTTTTAAAGGCATGAAGGTGTCATGAAGAACAGCTGAGGCTTGGCACTGTGAGAGGTCATGGAAGCCCATTGGAGAAGGTATAGCCTCAGCTGTAGTTGATGGCCAAGGACTGAAGGGGTCAGGCAAAAGATTTGATGCTTGGCACCATGAAGAGAGCCTATGAGAGGCTATTGGTGAAGCCTAATTGGAGTGGAACACCCCAGTGTATTGGAGATGTCAGTACCATAGGATGATCACCAAGAACAGCAACCATAGTGGAGTGGATCCACCTGAGCTTAGAGTGATACAGAGGGCAGAGCTGGAGAAGTGATGCCAGCCCTTAGGAGGAGCCTAAAAGATCAAGTGGAATCTAGACACTGAAACAAGAAGCTGTAACATTGAAATTGCCTTGGAGACTCAAAGATGTAAAAGGTGCCAGAGCCATGGGATACATGCTGAGGAAAGCTGCTAACAGGGAGTGGAACTAGCCCAGGAGAAAGCAGTTTGTTGCAGTCAACAAAGATGAAAAAGGAATGTCTATCTGAAGACTGCTTTGACATCAGCCATGAAGATGCAGAGTTTGGAGTTTGCCCACCTAGTTTCCTGCCTTGTTTTGGAGATTACAGTTAATTAGTTGGATGAATCTCAGAAGAGACCTTGAACTTTGGATTTTTAACATTGTTGAGACTGCTATAGACTATGAGGACTTTGAAAGTTGGATGAAATGCATTTGCATTATGCTATGTTTAAGTATGGCCCCCATAGACTCATGTTTTTGAACAAGTCTATGAGGGCCAGGGAGTGGAATGTGATGGTTTGTATGTTCTTGGACCAGGAAGTGTCACCATTTGGAGGTGTGGCCTTGTTGGAATAGATGTGACCTGGTTGGAGTAGGTGTGTCACTGTGGGTGTGGGCTTAATACTCTCACGTCAGTTGCCTGGAAGTCAGTCTTCTGCTAGCAGCCTTTGGATGAAGACATAGAACTCTCAGCTCTGCCTGTGCCATGACAGCCTGGATACTGCCATGGTCTTACCTTGCTGATAATGGACTGAACCTCTGAACCTGTAAGCTAGCCCCCAATTAAATGTTTTTTTATAAGACTTGCCTTGGTCATGATGTCTGTTCACAGTAGTACAACCCTAACTAATACATATGGGGTTTTCTTTCAAATTTATTTGGTGAAGAATATTGTAGCTCATAAGAAAATCCATCTGGGCAATATGTTTTGGGTGGCTAATGGTAATACCATTAAATTAATTTTTAACTGGATAGGTCTAATTCTTGGCAAGAGTGTGATTTGTGCTGGTAATGTTGTGTGTAGTTCAATAAATAGAGTTGTTGTTTTGTTTTATCTGGAGGTGGTATAATCTATCCTCTAAGATAGTGGGCTGTTTGAAATTTAATCTGCATAGTATCATTATATTTCATGTTATCACTATCTACTATACATGGGGTATTTGAGTGTTCTGAATTTTGTCATAGTTTCCTGGCCATGGGAAAATAACAAATCATATCCCATGATTCCCCAATCATATTTCGCACATTTGCTTTAGGTTTGTGGACTGTCCAATCGACATCACTCATTTTTTTATATTGTGAATTGGGTATTAAAAAATACATACACTATGTTAAGCTATTATGTCTAATTTTTAAATGCCCTTCATATCTAACATCCCAAGTTCTCCACCATTGTACTGTCTGATTTTGTATTGCTGGGATGGAATTCAATATTTTATAATCCTTTAATCCTTGTGTGCGCCTACTTTTTATATATAAGGTGATATGAGGTTTAATAAATTTCATCTGTGTCCTGAAAAATTCAAGGTTGATATTTGCTGTATCTCTAAATATAGTAACACTTTTGACTGGTATTGTTTTTGTAGTGTCATTTACTTTAATGTCCTATGGTATTGGGAAAACCAATCTTTGAGTGTCCAGGATTGCATCACAGATTGATCTCAACCAGCTATACGACTTCATTCTATTACCCATGTCCCAAAAGGTCTCATTACCTTGGTGTTTATCAGCAAGCATAAGGACTATGTAACTGCCTATTAAGTCTTCTTTTAGAAAGGTAATGTTTTTCCTGGGTCCTGTTATTTTGCTATGTTTGATGTGTCATTTTTATTAAAAGTATCAAGCTTGAATGTTGTCACTCTCATTGGGTATCCAAATAGTACAGGAATATTCCATTTACTTATACATGACATCGCTGATATCCTTACTTTGTTCTTAGTGTTCCATCCAAACCTGCTGATGAAAACATGAGTGGCTGCATCCAACATAGGAGTTAGGAGAGCTCTGCTCTTCTCCAGGACTCTGTGCTCCCATAGAAAAAGGACGATTGGACCCTGGCAGTGTTGGTCCTGTGTCTGAACCTGCAAAATAACATGGTCACATCCAAGGTTGGGAGGCTCTAGTTTGTGTCTTTCACTGTCCCCAGGGAGTGTCAATCACCACCCTTTCTTGTACCTTGGGAAGAGCTCTTTTCCCATTTGTATTAAAGGTTCTAGGCCCTACCTGACCTATAGGTGATTACTGGAATCTGAGAACGGGCCTGGGTTGGGGGGTGGAGGGCAACAAGCCAGGAACCAACCAAGATCCCTGGCAGGTAGAACTAGGCCTCCACCCTTTGTGTGAAGATCTCTGAAGACCTGTGACATCAGCACAGAAGTCAGAACAGTCCAGAGAGACCCCAGGATCTGTGTTTCCTTTCTAAAGTGTTCAGACTCAAGTAGCTCCCGAGAGATCTATTAGTAGGTTGGGGACACAAGGCCTTAGGGTGACACCCTCATGGAATGCCACAGGTATGCATCCTTCCAGCCTGACTGCATCGAAGACTAGCAAACTAAGAGGTGAGTGGTCTTCATGTTTCATGTTGTCTCACTGTTCACTATGTATAGGGAAGTCTCCATCAGACAAACCCAGGAGTCATTACCAAAAACGGCTCACTCAGTCCTCATCCTGGGCATGTGCTATGCCAGCTATGTTTAGAGGACACTGAGTGGTATACTTGTCCCTTCCAGGGCATAGGGCCTCTCATGTGGGCTCTGATGATAAAGGACCCACATATACCACACCATTGGCCACCTAGGTTTTTGGCTCAGGAAAAGTTTAAATATGCCAGGCTAGTCCTGTCTCATCAAGAATCTAGCTGTACACTTCATCTAGCCCCTGAGCTGGGATTTCCATTGGCTCTGAGGATTGGAGACTGAGGACTACAGGTTGGAGACAGACTTCCTGGGTGAACACTGGATGCCTGTCTAGCACAGAGAGCTGAGAAGGATCTGTAGCTAGAAGTGATAGTGGCAGGTGGTCTAGCTGTCATCATCTCATGAGCAAAGGTGACCGAGTCCATTACCAATGTGTGTAGACAATCTCAAGGAATATTATTAGAGCTAACAAGCAAATCCAATAACACTGCAAAGGAAACACTCTTGCACATGAACTGAAATGACCTTGACACAAAGGTCCACAGTGGCCATGCACAGGAAGGACAGCAGATGAGAGTTTTGTGCAGGAAAATCAGCAAGCACGACGATCAGCATAGGCATAGACTCTGTTACTGCCTCTTTCCTGCTCTCCACAGTGTTTGATGTCCTCTCTGGAAACATTTAAAGACGTGTAAACAATGGGTAGGACATACTGCAGACAGTATAGCATTCAGGTTAAAAAAAAAAAAAAGACAAGGAAAGTCCACAGGTGCAGACACGGCAGGGTCACAGATTAAAGCACACTATCATTTCATATTGGTGGCATAGGAATCAGCTGCATTTTCCTGGTAATTACTGTGGACAGCAGGGAATTCTTATGTGAGGGTCCCTATGCAGATCTCAGGGACCCACCAACAGCACTTATCAGGATAGGAAGGTGGCTCTCAGTACTGTGCCTACTGAGAAAGTGTAGGGACCTGAGTTCTGATCCCCGGCATCCACATAAACTGTGGTATAGTCTGGCATAGGATACCCTATGTGCTGGGGTTCTGTTTGCTTTCAACCTGATACAAGGTAGCAGAAACTGAGAAGAAGGAATATTACTTGAGAAAATGTCACCACCACATAGGCCAGTAAGCAAATATGTGAAGCATTCTTTTCATTAATCCTTTATGTTGAAGGTCCAGGCTATTGTGGGCAGTGTCACCCATGGTCTGGTGGTTAACAGTGGTCTGAGAAAGTTTGAGCAAGCCAGTAAGCAGCGTTTTCCCATGGTCTTTGCTTCAGTTCCTGTCTTTGGTTTTTGCCTGAGTTTCTGCCTTGCCTTCCCTTCATGATGGACAGTAACCTGTCAGATGAGATCAATGCTGGCTTTTCCAGATTGTTCTTGGTCAGTGTTCTAAGACAGCAATAGAAAAGAAAACTAAAATGTCCTAGGATCAGACAGGTCCCCCTTGCTCACTGCTCAGCCAGTTTTATACTTTGGTGAGCACAGGACTCAGAGAGAGCATAGGTCAAAGTAAACTAAGAGTAGAGTGGCTCAGAATGCATCCTAATATCAAATTCCTGCTTCCACCCACATAGATATGTACATGACCACAAAAACACCTGCAAAAATACATAACCATACCAGACATAAACTACATGTACACACATAAACATACATAAATCACATGTACACACATATTTACAGGCACAAAACCACAAGCACATACATAACACAAACACACACATTGTCTTAGGGGTTTACTGCTGTGAACAGATACCTTGACCAAGGCAACACTTATAAGAACATTTATCTGGGGCTGGCTCATGATTTCAGAGGTTCAATCCATTATAATCAAGACAGGAGCATGGCAGCATCCAGGTAGGCATGGTGCAAATTCTTCCTCTTCATCTGGAGGGTGCGACCAGTATACTCACCTCGAGGGAACAAGGATGAGGGTCTTAAATCCCACACCCACAGTGGCACATCTACTCCAATAAGACCACACCTTCTTAGTGCCACTCCCTGGGCCAAGCATATGAAAGCCATCACACACACACACAGACACAAAACTAAGTCAAAGCCAATTTTGAATAACACCTCAAGAAGCTCTTACTAGCTGTGATCAACTGTGAGGAAGGAAGAAGGATCGATGGATCTGAAAGCAGAGCATAGATGTGCACACAGCAAATAATCCTGGAGTGCAGTGTTCACAGAGTCTCACTATGGAGTTCTGGCTGGCTTGGAGTTCACCCTGTAGCTTGTGCTGCCCTTGATCTACAGATCCTCCCTTGTGTTTCCCTTGATCTACAGATCCTTCCATTTAAATCCTTCAGATCAGTGGAGATCATACTGTGGGTCAAATGTGTTTTTGTATATATACACATTATGATTAATAAGAATGGCAATATTAGAGCTATAAGATATCAATGTAACCAATATATGGCTAGGGTCACCACAGCAGCAAGAACTGTATTGAAGAGTCACAGCATTAGGAAGGTTGAGAACCACTGCCCTCAAAGGTGGGATTACAGGTGTGTACTGTGATAGCAAGAAAAACAAACTTGTTTAATCTTCTGGCAGTGTGCTCTCCAGCACAGGAGCTGCTCGGATCATTGGCTGACTTGCCCCTGCAGATACATTTGTGGACACCTGGGTTAAAAGACTACACAGAGAACATGGCCTCTACATAGAAAGGGAGAACATAAGGAAGGGGTTAATGAGGGTTGGGCCCAGGACCAGGCTCTGGGAAGACTTTCCAGTGAAGATGGAAACATTAAGTGGGTTGCTGACACATGTACAAGATCTTTCTCATCTGCCTCCTGAGACCTCTTAGTAATACAGATACTGCTCAACTTAGAACTGGAACAAGATTTATTCTCCCCACTGTGCCCAAGGTTATGGAAGTAGTTAAAGTACTGGTGGGAAGGTGACCTTGACCTGGCTAGCTGCATGCCAGCATAAGAACACCATGAATGCTGTTGTTGTGAGTCTATATCGATGCTGTGATGGGCTGTTTAGTGATGTGTCTGCTTTCAAGGGCTCCCTGTCCCCTAACTCTTCCCCTGTACTCCTATAACTAATGTCCACAAACTCATTGGTTCATCCCGTGGGGCTATGCTGTGAGTGTGATGGTTTGCATAGGAAATGTTGTGCTTTTGTCTCCTGTGTTTGAAAACCTGGTCCCCAGTCTGCAAGATGGATAGCACAGAGGAGTTCATTGGAATGGTAGAATTTGTTAGCAGGATACTTTTTGAAAATAAACGAATGAACGAACGAGAGAGAGAGAGAGAGAGAGAGAGAGAGAGAGAGAGAGAGAGGAAGGAAGGAAGAACGAACGAACGAACGAACGAACTGTGCTGTATAAGGGATGTCCATTAAGGACCACAGATGCACAGCAGCAAGAGTGGAACCCAAAGTCACAGACATCTTTGGATAATAACATCCCATCTGAGTCAGTCCTTGGCTGTGTTAACTAGGAAGGCCTTCTCAAGATAGCTGGAAAGAGCAATGTGCAGGATAGAGACAGTGTACAGAGGGATTCTGTTCTTTCCTTGCAAGGTTTTAGTAAGTCTATCTTAGCCACTTTTTTTTATTGCCACTCCCCCTGCCCTGGGCTGAGTTCAGTAGGGGCAGTGGGGATGGAAATGCCCTTCTATGGCAAGGAGGCACAGAGCAGCCTAGTGCTGGTGTGTGGAGCTTCGCTGGTGCTACTGGGGCGCACTGGCGGTGGTGGCTTCGTGCCCCTGGGCCTTGTTTTCATGGTGCGTCCCTGCTGAGCAGCATCCTGAAGAAAGATGCACTGACCCTCAGCCTGGAGGAGCAGGGAGCAGCAGGATTGAAACCAGGGTAGGCCACTGCACCTTCTGTGCTGCGCCCAGATGGCGCCCCCAAGGGCTGCAGGCTTCGCTGGATCTTGTGTCGCCAGAGCTGGAGAGGCTGTTCATCCAGTCCAACAGGTTGGTGACCACTACCCCGACCAGCATACACTTCCTCTACCCAACGCTGACAGCCAGGAAGAGCAGGAGTTCACCAAGGGCTTCATCAAGGGCCTGGAGGACCTGCACAAGCAGAGCCAGCTGGGTACGGCCGGCCACCGCGCCCACCTAAGGGACTCCCGCTCCCCCCCGCCCCGCTCCCTCCTCGTCCGCCGATGTGGCGGCCACACAAGGGGCCGCGGAGACCAAGGTGTATGCCAAACTGACCAGTTTCAGGGGTGGCGCCGGGCACTCTGGGGGCGTGGCCATGGTGGCCTTTGCCGCTGAAGCAGTTCCCTTCCTGCCGCCCCAGGGCATGCTGGGGCTGCCGCCACCTCCACGTCCACGGCGCCTGGCTGCGCTTAAGGAAGAGCTGCAGACAGTGCAGGACTTGCCAAGCTTCAGAGACAGCCCTCCGCTGTAGTCCATCAACATAGACACACAGGAACTCATCAAGGCGGAAAGCAAGAGGCTCCGCACCTGCATTGATGCCTCAAAATGCAGCAAGCGCAAGGTGGAGCGTTATCTCGTGCCTGGAGGAGAAAGTCAAGACCACCAAAAGCCAGAACACCAAGCTGGCATCCACCGCCAGCCTGCTGAGCGAGCAGGTGGGGCAGCTCAAACAGAAAGTCCTCAGCCACAGCAGTTGCCCCAGCACCAGGTCTTGGCAAACTGAGCTTAACTGAGTCTGCCCATGAGCGGACTCGCTGCGGAGAAGGCGGAGGCAGTGGGGGCGGTGTGTGTGTGTGTGGGGGGCGGACCGGACACTTTCCAGACTCGGTTCCCCCCCCCCCATTGGACAAGCTGAACCCTCCTTAACTCTGGATGGGGACCACGAGCTCAAGTCCCTTACCCTCGCACCTCCTCTGTTCCCCCAGTCCTGCCTGTGGCTGCCCCGTCATACCTCCGAGTAGGGGCTCTAAGTGGCCGGCAGCCTCCAGCGCTGTCTTTCCTTTTTTTTTTCCTTTTGGAAAAGAGAATGGGAGTGTTGGATTCCGCCCTATTTATAATTCTACTCGGGAACAAACGCAAAGGTTGGTTTCTTGTTGCATGTGTGTTTCCTTGTGTAGGTCTTTTAAAAAAAGAAGAAAGAAGGAAGAGGAGGAGGAGGAGGAGGAGGAGGAGGAGGAAGAAACCTCTCTACCCTCCTCCCCTGCTCTCTCTCCTCTACCCTACACCATCCCCTCTCTTTTTGTTTGGTTTTGTTTCTATGAGTCCACATTCCTGTTCAGTAATCCTTGGTTAGCCAGTTTTGTTTTCCAGTAAAGTCTTCATTATGCAAAAAACAAACAAACAAACAAACAACAATAAAAACAAGCAAGCAAGCATTTAGGGGGGGCTTGCTTACAGTTTCATGGGGTGAGTCCTTCACCAGCATGGTGGGCAGCAGGTAGGCAGTCATGGTGCAGGATCAGTGGCTGAAAGCTTACATCTCATCCATAAGCAGACATCAGGGAGGGAGAGAGGTTGATGTGCCTAGCATGCCCCTCTGAGACCTCAAAGTTTACTCACATTGACAGCCTTGCTCCAACAAGACACACCTCTTAATCCTTCCCAAACAGTTTCACCAACTAGGGACCAAGTCATGCAACTATATGAGCCTATGGGGGCCATCATCCCTCAAACCACCACACTAACTGAACTCTAAAACAATATTGTAAAAACATAATGATGGGCTGGAGACATGGCTTAATGGGTAAAGGCACTGGCTCCTCTTGTGGAGAACCTGGGCTTGATAAATAGCACCCAAACTATGGCTCAAAACCACCTGTTAACTCTTAATTGCACAGGGGATCTGATGCCCTCTTCTGGCACCTACAGACACTGACTGCACTTACTGCACAGACATATATGTAGACAAAAATCGCTGTCTTCCTCAAGCCTCTCTAAGGAACAGACCTAGTGGAATGAACACACACACACACACACACACACACACACACACACACACACACGCTCAAAAGCATAAACATTTATTAAAGAGCTCTATTATGGTGGTTCACAGGCTGTGGCCCTGCTAGCCCAGCAAAGGCTCTCTTCTTATGGCAAGACCAAGGATGTGGTGGCTGCATAGTCTACAAGACTGTCTTTCAATCATCCCTATCTAGTGCTGAAGTCTGAGGCAATTCCTAGAGAGTTGCTGGTCCTCAGTCTCCAGTGAAATCCCAAAGCAGCATCTCACACCAGAGAGAGCAAGGGCAAGCAAGCTAAAACCAAAAGCTTCCTTCCTCCATGTCCTTTTGTGTGGGCAGCCACCAGAAGGGGTGTGTTGGAGATGTAAGATGAGTCTCCCCACCTCAAATGATCTAATCAATAAAATCCCTCACCAGGGCTTGATTGCATTGGTGTTAATTGGTGTTAGAGATGCAGTCACATTGATAACCCACATGAGCTAAAACATACACATACATACAGAAATATAAAATAATTATAAAAATAAAAACCAAAACAGTTCAAATGTTAAAAAAAAAGGTATCTCCATCTAGGTGGAGACATGCTCTGTTTTTTTCCCTTAAATGGTTTAGCCAGTTTTGTTTGTCAAGGATCTAGTTAGCAACTGTAGGAACCCAGTTCACCAAAAGATGATGTATTTTTTTTTTTTTTTTGAGACAGGGTTTCTCTGTATAATTCTGGTTTTCCTAGAACTCACTCTGTAGACCAGGCTGGCATCAAACTCAGAAATCTGCTGCCTCTATGTCCCACATGCTGGAATTAAAGCCTTGAGCCAGCAATTGCTGGCTGTAATGTACTTTAAAGGAGTCCCTACCTCCTCTCTACCCAGACCCATCACAGACCCCACAAGTCAAGCCACCATGAGGTTCTACAGTGTCTGTCTGCCTTTCTGAATGCTGATCTTGAAATTCAGAGTTGCCAGGCATGGTGGCGCACGCCTTTAATCCTAGCACTTGGGAGGCAGAGGCAGGTGGATTTCTGATTTTGAGGTCATCCTGGTCTACAAAGTGAGTTCCCGACAGCCAGGGCTGCACAGAGAAACCCTGTCTCGAAAAACCAAAAAAAAAAAAAAAATTTAGAGTTGTGATTTTTCTCTTTCATCCCTTCCATTATGATGTGGCTAGGTCCTTGGTTTGCTTTTAAAATCTTTGGGCTTTTCTTTTTCTGAAGTTTCCCTCTGCACAAAACAAACCCTTCCCTGCATCCCTAGTCAGCTTGACAAGGACAGGGCATCTTGACAAGTTGTCCTTTTCCTGTTCCCCACAGGGCAGTTGGAGAGTCCCGGAAGACACACAAAATTCTCTGATTTAGGACAATCCTTCATTAAGTTAACTGCAATCCCCCCACATCAGTGAGGAGAGTGGAACCCCTCCCGCAGGGATGGCTACACAGGCAGGATTTGGGAGGCTTTTCATTATGTGCCTCTTGGAATCCACCAGCTGCTACTGATGGAGCAGGTTTCTCCANGCAGTTGGAGAGTCCCGGAAGACACACAAAATTCTCTGATTTAGGACAATCCTTCATTAAGTTAACTGCAATCCCCCCACATCAGTGAGGAGAGTGGAACCCCTCCCGCAGGGATGGCTACACAGGCAGGATTTGGGAGGCTTTTCATTATGTGCCTCTTGGAATCCACCAGCTGCTACTGATGGAGCAGGTTTCTCCAACCTGGAGACATAGGATTTAGATGCTCTGATAGCACCTGTTCATATTTTTCCACATTATAGTTTTACATGAATTCAGGGAAATTGAGTTTCATTGTTGACAGTAGTACTAACAAGAGCTCCTATTCCTGCTCCACTGTAGAGATATTGCTGTGACTTTTTGGCCGCACTGCTTCCTGCTATCAGCGGATCTCAAGCATGCACCCAGGAGGTAGCTCGGATCCTCAAATAGTTAAAATTAAGATGCTTTGACTCATTCAAAGGTTGGGCACTTCTAATCCTTCCCCTGTTACCCCTGGTCCAGTGTGGATGTGGCCAGTGGCCCCTTACCCAAAAACTCACATGACTTGTTGGCTTTATCTCCTGCTGCTCCTGCATTCCCTTCTTCTTCTCCCATCCAGGAGATTCTCTCTCCATCCTACCTTCACAGTTATTAGTGTCCCACCCCATGCCCAGCCATTTGACACTGGCATCTTTATTGATAGATCAAAAAATAATTGGATACAAGAACCTTCAGCATCTGGACCAGCAGATTGAAATCCATTAGCACCAATCTACAACACAGAGATGAAGGCTATCAAGGCAGTCCAACTATATCCTGGTGTAGCTGGGCCCCAGACCTTAGCACAACTGATTCCATGATGGAATTACCATGCAGGCTGTAAAGCTCAACATATACACAGAACCACCACCAACCTAAAACAAAGTCCTAATCCATAAAAGTCCAAAGTTCTGAGAAAGTCTCTGTACTAACCTGACTTTTGACTTCTATAGTTCTAATTCTGGCTAACTGTTCTTGCTAACTGAAGTATTTCAACCCAAGATGTAGTTTTTGTCCTTTAACCTCACCCTGAGGAAGGCTTGGGAATACACTGGGATACCAAATACCCAGTGTGGTCAACAGCAGCCAATAGAGACAAAAACTCATTGGCTAAAATCCATATCTGAACAGTCTTCTCTGGTGAATACTGAGGTGCCTAAATAATGCAATGGAGCATTAAAATTGTCACTTCATCAGCTGTGGCTGTCCAGGGAAGGCCACCAACTCACTCTTCTGAGATTGCCAATGGCATCAAGATCTGAGATCTCACTGTTCCATTTAGAGAAGACATGGTTAAACTTCTTGACAGTGAGAAGACAGCATGCTGCATTTGTAAGCATGCAGAAGTGAGAGAGATCTGTGGAAACGCCTTGAGTCTTCCACACATAAATGGCAGAGTCTGATGAGAGTTTCTGCCTATCCTCCAGCACTGTGGTAGGGTGGAGTGGTCCAGACACACACCAAGCACCTTGAGTGACTTGATGAGCTTCAAGGCTGCTTTAAGATTTCTATTTCTGCATATCAGCACCAGGTCACTGCCTTGTCTGAGACACCCTAGAGACAAGCATTCTGGTCTTCACTTCTGCCTCAGGATTTTCCCTCTCTGAGCCTGGAGGGTGAGTAGGTGAGTCTGGCAGTGCTCAAAGCAAGTTCCACAGTCAAGGTGACCAACTCAGTTTATGGTGGTCTCAGCCTTAATGGAGTATCTTGTGTTCTGAGACTCCATCACGTTCCTGAGAATTTGCAAGCTTTGTCATGAGCTGATTTTTGGCTCTTGAGAAAGGGTCTCAGTGTTCAGTCCTGACTGGCCTGGGACTCTCTATGTAGATCTAGCTGGCCTCAGACTCATATCAATCCCCTTGCCTATGCCTCCTGAGTGCTGGGGTTAAAGGCATTCATCACCATGCCCAGACATTTCTTTCTTTGTTTTTTAATAACTAGGAGCTACTAAACAAAATTCTCCATTTTCATCCATAATTTTATTTTCTTACTGGTTTTGTCAGAGTTCTGACTTTTATTCATTTTCCCCCCAAAATATTAGTATTTGGCTTTCATGATTTCTTTTGTATTTTTTCCTCATGTCCCTAATGTATTTTTTGTCTTTCCTTGTCTTTATTTTCTGTGCTTCTAAATGTTCCTCAGAGAGACACCTATTTCCATAGTCTTAAGTCTTCTTCTATCCTGACAGGAGCCTTTAATATTTCCTACCAGCAGGATATTCCCTGCACTCCATTTGGATATATCACATGTTTAATGAGACCTCTATGAGGTTTTGCCTTCATGTATATCTAAGCAGCACATTCTTGCTGTGTCCAAAAAGGCCAGAAGAGGGCAACTGATCCTATGAAACCAGAGTTACAGCTGGGCGTGAGCTGCTGTGTGGGTGCTGGGAAGAGAACCTGGGTCCTCTACAAGAGCAGGAGTTCTTTTGAGTTGTCTCTCCACATGAAATAATAATAACAACTACCACAATAACAATTCATTAATAAATAACCAACAAACAATTGTTAATTGATAATAATAATCAATATTTAACAACTGCTACGCTCACAACCATGAAGGCTGCTTGACAGGCCAAGAGGCCTGGAAGCACTATGAGGCAAATAGTTTCAAGGAAACTCAACCTCCTGGAACCTTGGCATTCTCATTATCTGTATACTCATACCCTATCCCTGCATTAGTCTGGTGTATAGATCCATGTACTCTCTTTCAGTATTATTTTTTTATAAGTGCCTTTAAGCATTGATTTCTTGATATAGCTAAGCCTTCACCAGTGTTCGAATTTCCTAGAAAATTCTTGAAGCCGATGAGCTTGGAATTCAATAGGAATTCAGTGAGAACTTTACCTATTCAGTAAGATTCTAGAGATGGTGAAACTAATTAGGCAGTGAGCTGGAATAGCTCAGTGCTAGTTTGCAGAGTGACCACCCAAAACAAGGGAATACACAATGGCTTAGCTAATAGGTGAGTTTACCTGGAAAGGGTTAGGGAATCCCCATGAGACAAGTTTCTTCACTGGGCTCAAAGGAACAGCATAATCAGGCATTTAGTAAGAACCCCTGGTGGTGGGCTTCACAATAGACTAGGAT
The DNA here is from genome assembly GCA_902729485.2 of Mus minutoides. Classification (NCBI taxonomy): domain Eukaryota; kingdom Metazoa; phylum Chordata; class Mammalia; order Rodentia; family Muridae; genus Mus; species Mus minutoides. The sequence continues at coordinate 1,482 of LR749808.1, read as the reverse complement.
TACAACTGGCTCCCTTCTTAGTGGCAGTGGACTGGTCCCTGCCATCTTTTAATATATACATTCCTTTTGTATTATTTCACTGTAACTCGGTGGATGTATCTCACCTATTTCTTGTTACTTTTCTGTATTAAAAGCTTGATGATTGACTTGACAAACGACATTCAGATTCTACTCACTCTGTCCTCTGTGTCCTATCTGTCATTCGCCGACTCCTTGACCACCTGCAACCAAAGACCAGTTCTGCTCAGACAGGAGACCAAAAAGGGTCAATGGCAAACAGCAATTCATAATTATCTATTGGCTAACAGTGAAGTATAAATTAGTTGTTCATTGTTAATTATTAGTTGCCAATTAAAAATTATGAATTGTTTAACTGATCATTAATGCATCAATTAATCATTATATTTGATCATTCATGAATATTAATAACAGCAATTACTATTTAATAAAAATTGGTTGCAACAAAATTATTAGCAACAATTATAAATTAATAGTAATTAATTATTAACGGTTGGATAACAACTCAATATTTATTAATATTAAGAATTAAATAATTATTAAATAATAATTGAGTATTAGTTAACATGAATAAATAACGTTTATTGGCTAATAGCAATTTGGTTATATTGGCTAACAAGTAGTTCACATGAATAAGCAATTTTGTTTGTCTAACAATAAGCATTAAATAAAATTAAGTGCTCAGTAATAATTAAGTAGTAAATTAACATTATTTAAGTAGATAATACTAATAATTATCCTCTATGAACCATTAATAACAATCAATCAGTTTTTAATTTATAGCTGATAATTTCCTAATATCAATAATTTTAGATGTATGTTGAGCAATATCAATTAATAACTAAATGCTATTCCTTGATTTTATTAATTATTAATTGTTTGATTTAATTGGTATCTTTTAATTAGTGTTCAATAAGTGTTTGAATAATATCTGACTTCAATGAGGAGTATTTTATTGTTTTCAGACTCTCTTTAGGAAACTAATACTTCACTTCTAAGCAGGCACGAAGATTCTGGATTTTGTTACCGATTATTCTTCCTTAAGAAAAATCCAAAATATTACCAGAGAGATGACACCTGAAGCTACCCTCTGGCCCATATATACATGTGCTTGAGTGTGTGCATGGGGGCACACAAATACACACACACACACACACACACACACACACACACACACACGCACACACAGAAACAGAGACAGAGAGAGAGACAGACAGACAGAGAGAGAGAGAGAGAGAGAGAGAGTAAAAATAAAATAAAAAATCAGAAAAGCCAATTAAATGCTTAAGTTTCTCACAGATTTTCCCAAGGCTTTTAGCTAGTTAGGAATTAGCTTATCAAGGTTTGTTTAAGTATCTGTTGTTGAGGTCTTTGAAATAACCACTTTGTAAGGAACTGCTTTAATACCCTATGGCTTAGTGACTAGCAGTGGGTTCAGCTGTGTGTCTGAAGTTTGTATGTTTT
>LR752079.1:18248-110613 GCA_902729485.2 Mus minutoides | reverse complement strand
TATATATATATATATATATATATATATATATTATATTGCTATGAAAAACAAGAAATGACAAAACATAAAATGAGAAACACAAAACTACTCAAAGAAGCAATGACTTTATTAGGTTGGGAAATACTTTAGTCTGTATGTTGTATTTAATTACCAAAGCGATAACAACTGTTTTTCTGCTTGAACTTATTACTTCAGCCAATTCTATGGCTACAGGTTCTGAGCATGTTCCAAATCCTAGCTGCAAAGACCCTCCTGTGAATTGGACTATGAGCCAAATAAAATTGCCAGTCCTATATACCACTCCTTGTACTGTTATTGCTGTTGCAAATCTTGACAGCCACTGTCAACCTGAAACATAAAATCCATATATCTGCGGAACCTGTGGCCGTAATGGTCATGCAGCATCTCCTGGCACCACAAGAGTAAGACCATAGGGAAGAGACAGTCCCAGTCAATCCCAGCTTTGAATATTTGGGTTCTTCAGCAACATACTCTTATCAAATACTTCTGGAATGCCCATAGCAGCAATGATAATGACTTTCACTGTTTTAGATACTTCCAGGTACCCCTGACTGATAATTCCTAGGGAAATAACCAGTTCTATTACTTTCCGTAACCCTATGTATTTGAGATTGTCTGGTTTTAGCCTTTAAGATACATTTGTTCACTCTTTGTGAAGCACGTTTTTGCATTTACTCTTTGGAGGATAAAGTCTCCAAAACAGATATTTAAATCTTAAAAACACTTAAGGGTCAGAATTGTATTTAAAATGTACAATGAAATATATTCTACCTAAGACGGCAGCTCACAACTTAAAGTCATGAAGCCTTATCTCAAAATGAGAAGCAGAGATGTGGATATAACCTTGGAAAAACACTCCAAAATCTCACTGTTATCCATTATGAGAAAAGATTAAGTAATCCCAGGAGTTCACAGCTAAGAATTAAAAACTAAAGGAAAACATTAGCATAGTTTAATAAGGCATGAAAAGATTCTGTTTATTTATATTAATTATCTTACAGTCTCATCCTGGGACATTCTTAGGATGTATCCAGTCACTTTTCAACCATATTGAAGTTGGTGGACTTGACTCTAGCTGACTACTCTGGCCCAGGACTGGTAGCAGAATTCTCTCTCATCACCTTGGCTTTGTCTATGTCCAAGCCCTTGGCTATCTCTGCACTTGTCACCTGACATGGGTAGATAACCTTTACATTGAAAAGAGAAATGAAACTAGTTTATTCATAGAATGAAGATTGCTTGATCATACTTAATCTCTTTAGTCTGTATTCTTTTATACTTATTATTACTAATATAGACTTAGTGTTTCTGATAATTCTGTGGGCCACTTGGAACTAAGGCACATCTTCTAGCAACCTTGCATCCCTGAATCCTAGCATTAATAAAGGAGCAATACAACTACAACTTAATAAGTGGCTTTCCGGTACACTGCAAGGTTTGTATCTGTAGATTATCTTAACTACTCTTTTAGGAAAGTGCATTATGAGGTTTTCATGCCTAGTTCTCCTTCTTCCATAGCATGGTGTATCAGTGGAAATCACTAGTGTTTTTATATAAATTATTTCTTCTTATTCCTGTATTCAACTCCTAAATAGGCCTCAATGCTTCCCACTGCTTTTAATCTTCCATCCCTGGGTTTGTCCTATGGATTCTAGCTTAGACATCTATTCACATCCATCTCCAAGTTGCATGGAGATATTCTCAGAGATGCCTAACAAGCAGCTGAATGACAGACACAGGTGCTCACACCCAACCAATGGACTGAACTCAGAGACCCTGTACTTGAATTAGGAAAAGGCTGGAAGAAGCTGAGGAGGAGGGCCACCCCAGGAAGACCAGCAGTCTCAATCAACCGGGAATCCTGAGATCTCTCAAATATTGAGCCACCAACCAGGCAGCATACAATTGCTGGTCCGAGGCCTCAGACACATATACAGTAGAAGGCTGCCTGGTCTGGCCTCAGTGAGAGAAGATATCCCTAACCCTTCAGGGACTTGAGTCCCAGGGAGTGGGGCTGGAGGTGGGAGTTGGAGGGGGGCATTCTCTTGGAGATGCGGGGGGGGGGGGATAGAGTGAGGAACTGTAGGAGGGTGGTCCAGGAGGGGCTAAGGACTGGACTGTAAAAAAAAAGTAATTTTTAAAAAAGCAAAAAAGAAAGAAAAACTATTTTAAATTGAAAAAGTATTTTTGGTAAATAAAATAGCACAAAAGTCATGATTAAAGTGTATTAAACTAAATAACAATGTTAAAACAGAGGTCCATATCTTTGGCATTCTCTTTTCAAAATTTACTTGTCATGTGTTGTACTAGCTTGTAAATGTGCTTCACGTACTGCTCTAAGACATTTGTATCTGTCAAAGCCACTCCTGACTTACAATTATCTTGTACTGCCACTAAAGTTCCAGCCTAGTCTGGAAGTCACTGATAAGTTAACCTCTTTCCCAGCTATTGGGAAAAAAAAAATTCAGAAACAAACATTGGGTTTTTTGTCTTTCTTTTTATTATTATTAATAATACTTTGATTATATTTCATTTTTATTAGATATTTTCTTTATTTACATTTCAAATGTTATCCCCTTTCCTAGTTTACCCTCCCAAAACTCCCTATCCCCTTCCCTCCCCCTGCTCACAACTCACCCACTCCTGCTTCCTGGACCTGACATTCTTCTATACTGGGGCATAGAACTTTTACAGGACCAAGGGTCTCTCCTCCCATTGATGACCAACTAGGCCATTCTCTGCTACACATGCAGCTAGAACCATGAGTCCCACCATGTGCTTTCTTTTATTGGTGGTTTAGTCCCAGGAAGCTCTGCGGGTACTGGTTAGTTCATATTGCTGTTCCTCCTATGAGGGAGGCTGCAAACCCGTTCAGCTCCTTTGGTACATTCTCTAGCTCCTTCATTAGGGAACTTATGCTCAGTCCATTAGATGGCTGTGAGGATGGCCTAATAAGTCAAAAAACGGGAGAAGAGGCCCTTTGCCCTGTGAGGGCTCTATGCCCCAGTTTAGGGGAATTCCAGGGTCAGGAAGCAGGAGTGAGTGCATTGGTATGTGGGGGAGGGTAAAGGGTGGGAGTGGAGGTTTTCAGAAGGGAAACCAGAAAAGGGAATAATATTTGAAATGTAAATAAAGAAAATACCTAATAAAAATGAACTTATGATTTGGTGATTTGACAATGTTTTGAGGTATGCTGCTTTTTCATCTGTTCTTATTTATTGATGATTTTTTTTTATTTATTCACTTTATATCCTGATCACTGTCCCATATCACTTGCACTTCAAGATTTAGGGCTCTTCCCTTCCAACACCGACATGCATATAGAAGTGAAATACACCAAGTGGCATTCAAAGTGAGTCTACTACAGTCCCTAATGTTGACATCAGCAGAGTGGGATGGCTGTACCTCACTTAAATGTAAAGACACCGAAATGCAATATCTCTCTTAGATAATGCAAGCATGGAAATACTGTTTTAAAGCTGAGCTATACTTTCTCATAAATGATTATGATTTTTACCTTAAAATTCTATAATTTAAGTATATGCTGTTTTATAATTATTGATTTTTTTCTTTTCACACTCAGCCCTAGTTTTATGTTTCTTTCTATTGATCATATATATTTGTAGGAATAATTTTCTAACCTCTTGAAAATTAAATTCATACAGCAGGAGTTACTAAAGTGTATTTTTTACATAATGACTTAATTTGAAAATATTCCAAAAGTAAATAATTGCAAGAATTTTCTGGATGTCTTCTAAATTTGGCATATGTTGCTTTGACAACCCTTATCTGAACTGTTTGTTTCAGCAGTAATAAAAAAAAATGTGTGAGAGATATATAGTATGTGAATTTATTGCATTGTAAGTAAATACAATGTAATATTTGTCAAAGTGATGAAATACTACCAGAGCATTGGATAGTAAGCACCAGCTACAGTGTTTCTTAGTGGGATTGAGGAAATGCAGCAACCTGAGTCATGTTAAATCATTCTAAGGTAGTTATTCATGTAGAAAAGCAAATTTTCTGCTGCACAACTGAAGCCTCGAGATTTTTTGGAAGGACAAAATAATGGAGTGAATTATTATACGAACATTCATCGAAAACTCAATTCATTTGGAAACAGAAATCTCTGATAAATATTTAAGAACATCGAATTGGAATTATAACCAATTGCTTTCCTCTGCTACCAAAGGGTGCCTTAAAGGTAAGCAATGAGTAGTACTTAGCTTAGGTTCAACCACAGCATTTGATACCCAGAGAAATAAGCAGGAGAGTGAATAAAGCAGTAGTCACATTTCTGAAGAATGAAGTTGGTAGATTGCAAGTGACAGGTTCAATTACTGGTCCACAGACCACTGACACATCTGCCTGAAACTCTGAGAAATGGCCAGTGGAAAAGGGATGAATAACTCTTAAGATTTAGAGAAAATATGTAACCACTCAGGCAGAAAATTAGCAATTACATTTTGTGCCATCAGTAATAACTATTTCAACAAAGATCTTAGGTTAACGTCAGACTGTGTGACAATAGATAAACCATTACACCTGTGTTCAATCAGCACCCACATACCTCAGTGAGATACTGATCTGTCCAGTTCAAATGTGGCTTGTTCAGTGATAAGAAAGATGGCTGACATATGTTCCCCAAGTATCCAAAGGCAATTAATTATATAGTTTTGATGCCAACTGTTGGATAGATAACCATTCTGACAAACTGGTTTAGTTGTAATTTGTGTTTCATGTCACCCTTTGATGTCTGTGCTTTTCTGTAATAAATACAATGTGTACAGAAAATAAAGGTCAAAATTACATCACTCAAAGTGGTAAGAAATTTTAACAGTGAAATATTCAAATTTTCAGATGGATAATACATCAACATAAGGGAAATGAATGTTTTGGACAATGCTTCCATGTCTCAGGCTCAATGAATAAAAAAATATGTGAAAGTTAAAAGTATCAGTAAGGAAACATACTACTTATTTGTTAAATAAATTAAATTTCATCTAGCATTTCATTACCTACTAAAGGTTTTACTTGATATATTTGATGAAAAATGATAAAAAACATTACAATTGATATTTCCCTAAAAGATAAACTTTAAATTATTCTTGAAACCAGCAATTTTATACAATCCTTTTCCAATAAGGCATATACCCTGTACTTAAAGCATACATCAAATTGATCAGGCAATGGAGATGCAAAGAAATTGAATTTTATTAAGACTTTAGTAAATGCCAGATCAACAGTATAGCACATAAGGGTATCTGACAAAATAATGAGAGATGTAGGTGGCAAACATTTTACAATTAAAATGTGTTTAAATACTTCAATATGATTAAAGAAAGAGGTGCAACTTGAATTTACTATAACCATCAGCTACAAAGCTAGATACTGAACTTCTGCTCATCATATTATTCAGAAAACCTTACAAAATAATGTGAGTCTGAAAGAAAGAAATAAAATATCCTCAAACTAAATCCACTAGCCTTTATAATGTGTGTTTTTCTACTTATTTTAAATGTTCATACCCTACATTTTAATCATAGTTGTCCTTTCTGCCTCTTGTCTTTGAACACCCCGCAATTCTCATCCTGCCAATTTTACATCTACTAACTTTGGTGCACTCATTTATTTTTAAATCCCAATCAGATCTAATTAGTGCTGTTTATTTAGTGTCAACTCACATGTATAGATGCATGTGTTTGTTTGCATATGTGTGTATGTCTGTGTGTTTGCATTTGTACTTGTGGATATGTATATGGGGGTGTTACTCTTAAGAGATAGAAGGGGGCGTCTGTTACTCAGGACCTAGAGTGACAAGTATTTGTAAGTCATTTGATGTGTGTTTATAAACCAAACATGAGTCCTTTGTCTAATCAATAAGGAGACTTAACCACTGAACAATCCAGCTACACATTAAACATTTTAGTTTACATAAATACCAAAATAAAGAAAATAATTAAAGCTAGCTTAACTTTCAAATAAATTTTGTTCCAAAACTTTAAGTTGAAAACATTATTAAACATTAACATTTTATACCTATTTATAGAAAGCCTGTTGTAGAACATGAGCCAGACAATTAAAATTAAGATGTTTATTACAATTTTTGTTGTTATTTATGATAACATGTCCAAACATGTACTTATGTTTGTCCTTAATATTGTTAGAGCCAACACAACTGAACTGAATTGCTATACAGAACTCTATGCATGCAGTGTCAAATATATTATTAGTCTTGAGAATAAATGGTAGACCCATTAGTAAATATTACATAGAAAACAGGAAAAACATATTTTCAGATATGCTAGGGTATCCTTTAGAGGGTTGTCCATCCCAGTCTCTGTAAGCCTACAATTGCAACCAGGAATTGTTCACGATCAATGAATTTTTCTGTAACGTTGTTAATTATGCACTGTTTGTTCTCAGAACTTTCAAATTCCCTTTCTTGCTCTTTTGCTTCTTGCTACCCTTGTTCCCAAAGTACCTGTACCTCATCTACATGCCATCAATGTTCAATTTCAAAGAGCTATCATGTTGGGAGGGTTTGAGTGACTTCTTCTCATTAAGGTATAAATGATAGATTGATTCCTGTTCTGTCTTTTCCGGGCATTTACATTTTAATAGGGGATAATTCTTTCATTCATGGGGAATGAGCTCTATAATAGTGTCATTTCAAGCCAGAGTAATAGGATGCAGTGTAGGGAACGTGGAATTGGGAAATCTTGTTCATTTTTCTCAAGGTCACATTGCAATGCTCATTATTCTTCAAGAGTTCAAAACTTTATCTGTACCTTGGAGTATAATGTCACCAAGGTTGGGTTTAGTTTTTTTCAAAGCTAAAGTTATTTTCTGGAAGCAATTTGTACATGGATGTAATCCCATTAACTCTTTCATAGCATTAAGATAACCTTGATCAAAAGCAATGGTAAAATGGGTAACTTCTGTTGTAGTGGCCAAAAGCTGAAAAATAATGAAAGACAAATGTAAAAGCCACAAAAAGTGTAGAAACAACCTAATCATGCATCCTTGCTGCAATATTTATATACCTCCAAGATCTGTAGTAAATATTGTTTTATGTGCAAACACTATTCCTTCACTTCAAGGAGAGATGAGATTTCTAAGTACCCTTTTGCTGCACAGCCCTAGTAAATAAAATGCAACTTCCTCCTGTAACAATCATCCAGAGAGATGGAGATCATATCTTAGGCATTCTTATTTTTCTTTGAAACCTTTTTTTATGAATTGTAAATCATATACAATTCTAGGGAAAGGAAATGCACAGGAAATCTACTGACAACTTGTTTATGTTTGTTTCAAAAAGATCTAAATTTTCAGCCCTAGTAGCTCACTATATTTTATGTTTTGCATTGAAATCACAATTATCCTGTAGTACTATAAAAGTTAAAATACTACACTTTAGGTGAGTGTTATCAGGTTGATTTAGATGAAAATTTGAGTGTATTTCAAATGTTTTATATATATATATATATATATATATATATATATATATATATATATCAAAAACAAAGGCACTTTAAGTAAAGGACATGATAATATTATAACAAGTGTTTTATTAATTTTGTAATACATGAAACATTGAAAGGTTAAATTAATTATATAGAATTTTAAGCAAATGAGGTAGTCCCACAAAATTAATTAATACTGTGTCTTAAACTTAGTTTCAAACATGTTTGAATAATCTGATATAACTGAGATATTAATATAAAAAAGGAGATTTTATAAGATTTTATTGACTATATTAGTCTTCAAAGTGTTAATAACAAGAACATTTTTTCTCTTATTATCTGAAATCATTTACTAATTAAAGAAATCTTTCCAAACCTGTTTATAAGATGTCCTTTCTGTGTTCACTGTTCAAACAAAGATAGATTCATTTTTTGGGAAAACTTGGGAAAATATGAGATAGTATAGTTTAAAATGTATACTGAATTTAAATATTTGGTTTGCTTTTAAATAATGGAGCATAAATGTACAGAGGAGACTTTAAAATTACAGTCATAAAAAGTTATGCTTTGCAATACTTAGAGTATTTACTTTCAAAGTCAATAAACTAACTGAGAATTTCTAAAGAAATCAGTTATTTTGACTAAAAAAGTACAGAAATACTGAAAAAGACTTTTGTCTGTCTGATGAAAAAATCTTTTCATTAGTACATTGAATTCAAAACTCCTGATGTAAAATCCTATTAATGATTAAAAAAAAAATTCTTATCAACTTGCTCCAAGACTCTGTAGTATACAGATTAACTAGACTGTCTGCTTCAATATAGTGTGTCAAATAGTAAAAGATTTTTACTTTCAGATACTAGATAATTCATATTTTCAGTAAAATTAAGACTATTCCCTGTGCACAAATGTTCATGCAAACATAAGAAATAAGTTGTACTTGAAATTCATCAGTTTGCACAACCAACCTAGTGATTATTCAAGTGACAGTCCTGAAATAAAGTCTTAATTTTTTTATAATGTTGAGGTTAAATTTCTTAAAAATAACTATTTAAAACAACTTACTACCAAAATTTACTCTTTAAATATGAAATTAATATTCTACCATATCAAATAAATACTACATAAAAGCCACACAGTTTTTTTTCATATTTGATTAATGAAGTTTGGCTTTAGTTAAAGCTCTGCGGAACATTCTAGAAAAAGGGCAACATTTGAAATACATTTGTGTCCTCAAAATATTTTCTGGCATAAAAAGCATTTATTTTATGGTCCCAATGGGATTATTTAAATATTCTAAATATCACATTAGTTTACATTTGAAATAAATAATTAAGTCAGCTTTTATGTAAAAAATAATTTTGCTCAATGTCAAATAATATGTAAAGAATGATTGCCTAAATATGCAGTTATTATATTAATTAATTATATTAAGTATAACTTTTATTTTGATTTCTATGCTTCATAGAAATTTGATATTTACAAAATTATTATGTTACCACTATGATAAATCACTGTATTCCCTCTCAGAGAATATATAGTACCATATGAATGTGGCTAGAGCTGTTTAAGCAATTAGTTTTGACTTATGATTAGTTTATTATATTTAAATACTATGGCACTATTCACTAATTATCATTGGATATGTCTAATGACATATCTCAGAAAAGTATTTGTTGTGAGAAGTCCATATATGTAGGAGCGCTGCCTTTCCATCTCTAGTGTCTAGAGCTTGTGATAGAATTGTTGGGGGTTCTAAGAATTTAGGCATCTCTAATGTGTAACTTTTGCTTATAGCAAAGATGGACTCTCTCTTGGGACGGACCAATTTCATCAGCAGATTTCTAATGGATTGGACTTCTCTAATATCCTCTGGTGTCCATTTAAACCTATGGTTCACATTAAAAGCTTCAAAAGATATTCAGGTCTTCTTTCCAAGGATAATGATGCCTTCTCACTTTGAACAGCATCAGGAGTTCTCTAGATATGGAAATCAAGTATCTCTGCTCCCTTCACTCTTGACTCTTGCATGCCTGCAAAACAGTATCTCATCTAAAACACTGACAGAATGATACTATAGACACCCTTAGACCACATCTGTGGTGCCTTATGTGTGGGTAAGTGGCTAAATCCGCAAAACTATATTTCCTGGAAGTCGTTTTTGAGCAGAAAACTCCTTGAAATGCATTCTCAATTCAGACTTCATCCTTTCAAAATATTCTCATTTTTATAAGATGATCTCTTTGGTGAGTGAAGTTGTGCCCACAGGGCCAGATTTCCTATTTTCACAGGATCTTGAATCAAGTTTCCCTTTAATAGGACTTATCTTTATAACGATTACAATCTCTTCCAAATTGCCATAAGAACCCCCTGTAAACTCTACTAAGAGCATCTCAGGTCTTTTCTGGCCTAAAGATGCTAACTCACACTGATTTCACAGCCCTAAGAACCATATGATCAAAGTTATCATGGTGGTCAGTGTTCTCAGTATTGATTTTCTATGTTACTTATTTGTCTTGTTGGTATAATGAAATAGTCAAACAAAAGCAGCTTTAAGTGAGGAAAGGTTAATGCGTACTCATAATTCAAAGCTACAGTTCATCTTAGTAGGGAAGGTGTGTAGCAATTCTTGAGACCTGGTCATATAGCATCTGTAGTTATTAAGCCAAGATGGATGGGTGATACTGCCCAGCTTCTTTTTTACACTTTATCCAAGTGAGAAATCAGGGCCATGGAAAGGACCACTCACAACTAAGATTAAGTTTTCATAATTCAACTAGCATAATCTGAGTAATCGCTCTGAGATAAGTCCCAAAGCTAACTTGATGTAGAGAATCCCCTAAGGCTTGTGTAATAGGAGAAACTTCTTCATGATTTTATATACTCTCAAGTTGACATTACTAGCCATCAAGATATCTTTATTGTGGGCATAAATTAAAATATTTAGTGTGCCAGATGTATTTGCAGAGAAGTGAATAGTTATAGTGATAGTTATAAAATCAATAGGAAAATAGAATCTGATGACAGAATTCTAAAAAGAAAACTGCAACATATGGAGTTTTGGTGTCAAGAATTACAAAGTAAAATAAAAATGATTACATTTTAAAATCATCTATGTGTTATGATTTATGGCATATAACTGAATAAATTATTAAATAAAAGTGGGTTTAGATACATTTTGAAAGATATGGGTTCTATGGTAAATAAATATGTTAAAATAATAATTTTAGAAAGCTAACAGAGGCATTAGAATAATAAATGTTAAAAAACCTTAATATGTGTGCTCTTTCACACTAGACATGCTTTTATCAAATGGGAAAATAGCAAATTATTGACTGAGCACTGTTTTAGTATGTAAGACTTGTAGTATATTAAAATTTAAGTAATACATTTTTGTGTCAGTCCATTCTACCATTGAGTTCAATCTCCCCTCTGTGAAAGAGGAATAATTAAATAAGAATGCTTGAAATTGGGATGGAAAGGAGACAGCAGTGTTCTGAAGAGACTACAGAGATGAACAAATAGCATTACAGACCTTTTGAAATAGTCACATGGAAACCTGCTTTCTAGAATGAACATGTACACTATACTACATACATATAGAAATTTACCAACAGTCCTACACAACCATATCACTGACCAGCATCACAAATAACCCTAAGAGTGGAGACACATATAAATTAGTGGCAATCAACAGCTCTCTGATTGAACTTAAGGCTGTTCAATAGGAGGACAATTGTGTCTGGCACTAGAAACTTAGCCAACTACCCAGGGCTAGTGAAGTCATTGTATCTTGGAGGAGAACCTACAATTACCACTTTACTGAACCACCACAATCCCTAACAACATTCTAAATGTTTGTTTTTATACCAACAGATATGTGTAGTTCTTATCTTGCATCAAGGAAATTTCTTTTTTGCAATAGTTAGAGACCATTACAGAAACCTATAACCAATCAAAGATAGAGTTGTGAATACCAGTCACAAAACAACTCCTGAACCTAAGGCTCAGGGATCATTCAAAATGGAGGTAGAAAGATTGTAATGTAGAGGCACATTGAGTTTTCTATGAGATTGAATATTCTAGTAATGTCAGAAGCAAGCCCCACCAAGTCTTAGTAACCTGCCTGAGCTAAAGATGTATAACAGACATGCTAATAAAGGGGAAGGGTCAAGAGGCCTTAACTTTACAACACAGTACCACAGACAAGTTAGAAGTGCTGAGAGCAAGAGAAATAGTTTTCCCCACAGAGCATACGAATTGGTTGCCCAACACCAAAAATGCTCAGCACTAAAACATACATACAAGTAATATTATGTAGACTGTGCATGCTATAGTCATGTACTTTTATATATATATGTGTGTGTGTTTGTGTGTGTGTGTGTGTGTGTGTCTATATGTAAAAACATTTTATAAAAACGAGACCAAGAACTTAAAATAAAACAAGGAGTTCTGTTTTCCATATGGGAAGACTTGGAGGCAGGAAAGAGAAGGGGAAATGAAATAATTATATTATAATCTCAAAAATTAAAAGAAACATTAAAAAAATCTATATTCATGTTCATATATACAACAAGAATTAAAATGAAGTTACTTTACTATGGCTCTACAATGTCACTTTTCAAAGGAAAAAAAAAAACTAATCTCTAAAAGTTTTCTCATTTAAATATAAAAGCATATAAACAGGTAAAGAAATAGATAGTCCCTGACATAGAAATAGCTCTAAGAAGTAGAAGGTAAATAGTTTATACTATCTGAGAAATGCTGAGTCTCTGTTCCAATTGCCCACTGAGGAATATACCACACATTTTGGAACACTCTACATAAAGTAAGAGTTAAAGATGCAATCATGGGCATGACTCCCTGAACCACTGTAAATTAACAACAGATGCAGCTGGCATTTCCTTATTTTGGACTGAAAGTGAGAATACAACTTCAACAGCAACAGTAACCCAAGAGCCAAAGGCAAACACCCTGCAATAGTTTAAACTATATCTTTAGTAATCTGCTTACAAGTAAATCCCCTTAAGCGCATTTCAACTTATAATCACACCATGTCTGTGACTAATCATTACAATACTGTTACTAGGTTGGATGACTAGAAGCTCCCAGAGACATATTTAGAAGTAACAGTGGCTTGAGAGATTTAACTAGCTATCATTATTTTTGCTGTGAACATTCATAGAATACAAAATTTGAAACCAAATTTTTAAATAATATTAATCAATATTGAAATTGACTTTTTATGTAATAATTTTAAAATGTAGCCCTGATGGTATTATTCTAAAAAAGCATGTAATGATAAAAAAGAAGCAAGTCATTATCATAATGTCCACAAGTGGAAAGAGATTGTTGGAGGGATCTCAACCTTACCAATGTAAGTTTTGAAAGATGATTTATAGATATTTATTTCAAGGGAGTTGAACATCAAATGGAGAATTGAAATTTATTTATTGACAAAATTATATTTCTGATTATTTTACTGTTTTAAATTAGGTATTTTACAAAAAAAACAAATTGGGAATTATGGAGATATGAAAATAAGTATTGCTTCCAGCATCTCTGAATATGAATATGTAAATAAAACTCATTAGATTTAAATCAACTAAAAACTACCATTGTACATTGCTCTAAATAGAGCCAGTGCCACAGCAAATGATAGCTGGATGTCCATTGGGCAACTCTGAGCCTCATGAAGGAATGTCATCTGAATAGGGGCAAAGGAGATCCTAAGACACAAAGAGACTTCTTTGTGAGAGTCTTCTTATGTATTATTTGTGCAAACTTCACAGAAGGAGACAAGAAGGAGCATTGGGATGCTTCTGTCAGCTTCTCAGAGTTCTCTAAGAAGAGCTCAGAGAGGTGGAAGACCATGTCTCCTAAAGAAAATTGGAAACTTGAAGCCATAATGAAGTCTAACAATGCTTGTTATGAGAGAACAATGAACACTTCCATCCTTCCAATGAGGAAGAACAAAAAGAAGTTCAAGGATCTCAATTCTCCCAAGAGGCCTCCTTAGGCCTTTTCTTGATCTGTTCTGAGTATTTCCCAAGTCAAAGAAGTGCATCCTGCTTGCTGATAGGAGCCTGCTAGAGCTGTCTCCTGAGAGGCTTTGTCAGAGTCTGACAAATATAGATTCAGATGCTCACAGCCAACCATCAGACTGAGCTCTGGGTCCCCAATGGAGGAGTTAGAGCAAGGACTGATGTTTTGCTGAAGAGGTTTGCAACCCCGTAGGAAGAACAACAATATCAACTAGCCAGACCTACTTCCCCCTCAGAGCTCACAGGGACTAAACCACCAACCAAAGAAAACACATTGTGAGACTCATGGTATAGGCTTTGTAAATTGACATGGAAATTTAAAGCAGTTATTGTTGGTGTACAGCACAAATTAGTTACATATGGGAATGGTAGTGATTTTATTTTGTCTTATTTTTCTGTAAATGTCAGAGGCTTTATTTCCCCACACGATGGGACAAAATGAGAGCCATACCCAGGCTGTGCACATACACAAGTTGCACTGAGCCCAGACTGAGCCCAGAGGATTTCTTCCCTGATCTAACTACTCCTAGGCCTTAGGCTTGGAAGATTCTAGACTCTGTATAATCCAATTTTCCAATCTGATTTAATCTGGCTTTTTTTCTGTTTCTTACTGAATTGTTCTGCTTGGACTCATACTAACTTTGGTGGTATGTTTGAGTTTTCTGCCTTTCACTCAATCTGTCCTCACCTGGGTCTAGTTTGTTTCTGCAATTTCTCTATGTAAAACTGTCCAGTTAAACCTGCTACACACACACACACACACACACACACACACACACACGCACATGCACACGCACACACACACACACACACACACACTCACACACTCACAAACACAGAGCTTTGTCTCCCTGTGCTGCTCTTAAGTAGCCCCTCTTCCCTTTGATGTTCTCCTCTGAGTTGAGTGTATCCTGTCTCTGACACATTCTAACAAATCTTTCTCTGATTCACCAATTTGTGACTTTCCATTAGAAGTCAATTTATACAAACTAACCTTACTTCAGTGTCAGGTAGTAAGTGTGTATGCTAAAGGTGTGTCTACATTCCAGATTACATAGACCTAGAAGGTCTTTGGATGTGATCTTTTGCCAGAGCAGCCATGTTGCTGGATTAACATTCCTCTACATTTTTGTTTTTTCATCTTCATTTCTCTCTGATGGAGCTTATACAAAGAAAATTGCTGTTCTGTTAAATAAGTAGCACTCTGTAATTGCAAAGCAAAACAAAACAAAACAAAACAAAACAAAACTAACATAAAATAAGCAAAACTGTAGCTGTTTGTTGATATTCTGAATTCTTCTAAGAACTTTTTTTTAAGAAAAGGAATTACCATTTTCTTTAAAATGAAGGCAATGTGTCATATTATTGAGAAACTGTTGGAATTATCATATAAGCATGAATTATTGAGTTCAGATCTTCAATGCTCCTGTGAATTCCCTATTCCTGAGAAGATGCACTTGTTACCATGGCATTGGGAAGAAGGATATTGGATAATCACTGAGCTTTACCAGCTTGTTTATTTGAAATTATTAGTTTCAGATTCAGTGAGAGACCCTGTCTCAAAAAAGAAATTGGAAAGTAACTTAGTCACCAATCTTTGCTGTGGAGAGGTAACATGACCAAGGCAACTTATAAAGGAAAGAATTGCAACATGAAATATGAGGAAGACCTGTAATTATCCACAATTTCTGCTTTTGTTTCTGCCTTTAATAACTAGAGTTAGTCTAGTTTGTTTTGCCTTAAATTCATGAAATCCCTTCCTTCTATGATATACTTTACTTTGAAAGCTAAATATTTCCCAAAATCTTGTGGGCAATCTTTTATCAAACAACAGGAATTCAAATTAAGAAAATCTTCAAATAATTGAAAGGCAAAGGGCTCATTTTGTTTCTGGGTTAAGACACTATAGCATATGCCAGCAAGATGGTGCTGAAAGGGCCCGGATTTAGCGGTCTCGGGGGAAAATATACCAATGCCTGGCAAACATGGAGGTGGAAGCTCACGGTCAGCTATTAGATGGAACACAGGGTTCCCAAGGAAGAAGGAGCTAGAGAAAGTACCCAAGGAGCTGAAAGGGTCTTCAACCCTATAGGTGGAAGAATAACCATGAACTAACTAGTAGCCCCTGGGCTCGTGTCTCTAGCTGCATATATAGAAGAGGATGGCCTAGTTGGCCATCAATGGGAAGAGAGGCCCCTTGGTTATGCAGACTTTATATGCCCCAATACAGGGGAACGCAGGGGCCAAGGAGTGGGAGAGGGTGGGTAGGGGAGCAGGGTCGGGAGGGGGGAGGATATAGGGAACTTTCTGGATAACACTTGAAATGTAAATGAAGAAAATATCTAATAAAAAAAAAAAAAAAAAAAAAAAAAAAAAAAAAAAAAANGGTTATGCCAGTGTCTGGCAAATACAGAAGTGGATGCTCACAGTCATCTACAAACTACTATTAAGAGTAGACTCCATGCCCATCCATAAATGATCAACAGAAAATCAACTCAAGGGCACTTTTGTAGATTCCTTGCCTCATAATGTCATGTCAGGGAGCTCTCTCTCTCTCTCTCTCTCTCTCTCTCTCTCTCTCTCTCCTCATCCTTTCCTTCTCCTTCTTTCCTTTATTTTTTCTTTCCTTTAAATTTTTATCTTATTGTTTTATATTTTTATTTATTTATTTCCATGTGCTCTTTCATCTCTGATTTTACTCTATAAATCTTCTATGTACATACTATCACTTTCAGTTTAGTGATTTTTATAGAATTTCTGAGGGGGGGATGCATGGGTCTTTATTTCTTGTACCTTCTGTTGGGCTCTTTACATTTTTCTTTTTATGTGTCTGATTGCAATATGATAGGTTTTGTTTCATCTTATTTTACCTATTTTATTTATATTTTTAGTACTTAAAAGCCTGTTTGTCTTCTAAGGAGAGACAGAAAGGGTGTGGGTTCAAATGGAAAGAGAGGGGTAAAAGAACTGGGGGGAGTAAAGAAGGAAATCATAATCTAGATATATCATGTGAAAAGAAACTCCATTGTAGTAAAAGGGAAAAATATTAAATAAATATTTATAAGGTTAAACAATGACAGAGTTTTTTCCAGTGGAGAAATGATAATGAAGGCCTGCTGAACAGAGGCAACGCCATCCCCTTGCTCCGTTGCCTGTGGCCCCTTGCCTCCCAGTAGATATGACTGCCAAATTCTAACTCCTAAAGCAGTGTCACCAGCAGAAAGACACTGTTTGATCAGATGAGCCAGTGAGGCTATTGTATTTTCAAACTGTAGCATATATTACATTGCATCTCCCAAGTTCATGAAATCCCATACAGTACATTCACTCCATCTCCAAAAGTCTTCAAAGTCTAACAGTTCCAACAAAGTTCAAAAGTCCAAAGTCTCTTCAGAAACTCAAAAGGAAGTCTCTCAATGGAGCCCTCTAATTTTTTTCAAGTAATATTTGTGAGACATAATAACATAAATATTATTCTCAAAGACAAGTCAATACAGTTATCAAGAAACTATTAGATCAAAGCAATAATACAAATCCATAAGGGAATTCCTCAAACCCTTGATGCTTCCTGTTCTGAATCTTGTGTTGGTGAGTGCATCATCTGACTCTGGGAATGTATCAGCTCTGTGTTCAGTTGCCAGTGGAGCACATGGCTTCTTTTGTGGTCTGGCTCTGCATGATACCTGTAGTTTTCCTTAGTCTATACCTCATGATTCTGGCATCTCCAAGATCCTGGGGTCATCATTGTGACATTACAGATTTTACAGTGATCTCTCAAGAGCTCTTTGTCACTAATCTGATAATGTTGGGCACTATCTGCATGGAAAGCATCTGAACGGAACCTACATGGAAGTCTGTAGCATATGACCATTCTTGCATTTTGCACGATACAGCCCCTGCACCACAGTGATGATTACATCACATCCTGTAATGAGCTTGAAATGTGTTCCATCCATCATTTCCCTCAACTTCAGCAGCCTTTGAGTGCTTGGCCAACTAACTTTAGAAAATATTTTTAGAGAAAGTAAGTTTTGAGAAAGGCATGCAGATGACAGAACTCTTCGCTCACTATTTCTCTTTTCAAAACAATTTACCTTTTTATTCTCTGGATCCTTGACAGGTCAAATCTTGCTCTCAAATTATTATTGCTAGTGTCACAGATAAGAATAAAAATTCTTTTTTTTTTGACACTCCAAAGTGAGCATGTTTAACAAACATCTGATACACAGATGTATCTGTTTAATAATTATCTCCATATTTCATACCTAGATATTATATATGTTATAATTTATGCTGATGTGGAATCACTCAAAAAATTAAGTTTTGATCTTCTTTTAAAGCAATACAGTATAGTATCTATCTGTTCTTACTAGTTTAATTTTTTCATTTAATTCATTATTCTCTTATCTCCTTGATGCTTTTTTGTTTGTTTGTTTGTTTGTTTGTTTAGATTTTGATTGTTTATTTTTTGTTTTTCCCTACAGCTATTTTGGTTGGTAATCTCAATGTCTACTTGATAAGGTCAAGATTCACCTGAAGATGAGCCTCTGTGTGCATGTGTAGGGCAATACCTCAATTAGGTTAATTCCTGTAGGAAGAAATGTTTCCTGTGTGTGGCTCCATTCCCAGGGATTAATCTTGGTTATATAAACATGTGGAGCTGGGCGTGGTGGCATACGCCTTTAATCCCAGCATACAGGAGGCAGAGGCAGGCAGATTTCTGAGTTCAAGGCCAGCCTGGTCTACAAAGTGAGTTCCAGGACAGCCAGGGCTATACAGAGAAACCCTGTCTCGAAAAACAAAACAAAACAAAACAAAACAAAACAAAACAAAAAACATGTGTCTGCTGCTTCATATGTGGACATCCCATGAGCAGCAGCCTCAATCTCCTTCCCATGGGACTTTTCAAGTATAATAAACTGTATCCTTGAACAGTGAACTGATTTGAATGGTTTCCTGCTGTGTTGGTTTTGTTTATTTTTTTATATCAGAGTATCTTATCACAGCAATAGTAAAGCCAATACAGCCACATCATCTGATATTTTAAATGTGCCCATTCACTTTTTCATCAAGCTGTTCAAATTTTATACCTTTCTTCCCTCCCTTCTGTTCTTTCCTTCTGCGAATTTGGCCAAAAGCAATGAACAAAAATCATGCCATTGCCTGGGTGCTATTCTGTTTTAAAATTTAATCTGTCAAGTAAACTCATTCATTATTTAAAAAAAATGCTTCATTTAAGGTTTTAGGACATGAACTAAAGATATATTAGTTGCCAAAATGTAATATGAATAACCTCACTTATAATTTTCAATAAGTTCAAGTTTCCTTCTGTTGCATACTACAGCTTGAATCCACATTCTTATTAGGATTCTTTACTTCAGAATCCTACTAGAAGAGCAATTACATTCTGTGGATTTTCAATTCTGCATCATGAAATCCTTCCACATTCCTGTAATAAATTTTTCAAGTATATATGAGCAATACAGCCAGGTTTATCATAGCTGTGACCTCAGAATCAGAGCACTAATTTTCTCAATAGGTTTATTGTCTCATCACTGTGGCCAATACTTAAAATAAGCAAGTTAGATAAGGAAATTCATTTTAATCTCATATACTGAGGACAAAAAATATGCCACAGTAGGGAAGCCATAGGAGCAGGTATGTGCTGAGAAGATACAGTCTACAACTCTAGGGAAGCCATGCTAGCAAACATGTGAGGAGGTGATAATCCATCATGGTTGGAAAGCCACGCTGGCAGACAATTGTATGGTGGCAGGCAATTGTACAGTGGTAGGTATATAAGACTGCTTGTTTTTAACTTGGGTATTTTAAATTACCAATGAAAATAGAAAGGTGGGACTACATATACAACCCCGGAGATCATGCCTCAATAATTTATAGCCTTTAAATAGAACCACCTTGTAGATCTTCACAAGGATTCCAAGAGTATCACCAGCTAAGTGGGAAAAAAAGTCTAAACAAGCATGTTTATGAGTGAAACCTTGTATTTAAACAGTTTAAAATGCTATTTGCATGGCTGGTCCTTGTATACTGGTAGTTATGCATGTATTAAGAAAATACAATATTTCAAATAGATTTAGGAACTAAAGATTTATTTAATATTAAAAAAGTAGTAACTCAGAAATTTTACTATTTGCTTCATCTTCAAAAAATGGGAAAAAAAAAACATTCAGTATCAATTTTATCCTCTAAGAAAAGCTTCACTTGTACATTTATTCTTGTTTTCAGAATTACATTTTACTTTTTATGTAAGGTTTTACATATCATACTTCAAAAATTAAGAATAACTTTATATGTTACCTATCTTTACTTTTTCAGTTTTTCAAGAGGTATAGAAAAAATAAGGCAAGTTTTCAGGTTTAGTTTCACTACTGAACTGGAAACTTCAAATGCATGAATGCCTTTCTTTGGGGATTATTTGGGTATTTTTGTGAGTCGGTGAGTGTTCCGGCTAAAAATGCTTTTTGACACAGACATGGCGAAAAAAAAAATCAAGGTGAAATTACAGTCTTCTGATAGCACTTGCTTTCAAACCTATAAAATAAATTGATAATGTCCCTCATTTTTTTTGTAATGTCATTATTATTTTGGTTTATAGAGGCTGGGTGTATATTTATGGGCTTACGTGCAATATTGTTATAGTAATACAGGTTTTCTCAAAAGCTATGGTATTGCCTGAACAGAACTCTATTAAAGTACCAGTGAATATGAAGCAAAATTACCTACAAATCTAAATTTAACTGGAATGATTTCCAAAAAAAAAAGAAAGAATGAATAAAAGAAAGAAAGAAAGAAAGAAAGAAAGAAAGAAAGAAAGAAAGAAAGAAAAATGTAAACTGCTGACATTTTGCAGCCACTTAACAAAGGCAATAGGTGAAGTTTGAAAAAAATCACATATAAACTTTAACAATCAGAAACACTCACAGAGATTAACTCCTGTGTTTTCAATAGGAATACATGCAGATTTTGTTTCATTTAGACACCCTAATCATTTTTAATCTAAAATTATGCTTTTTAATAAATATGAAATGTTTTACAGGCTTTGACAGCAGAGATTTGAATAACTTCAAGAATGACCAGAGACAATAAAACTATACTCAAATGACAGAAATAACTTCACATGCAAATTGTAATAATGAATTCAACAGTAAGCCAATTATCTTTATGAAGATTATTGTAAAAATAATCTCTTTGAAATACCAAGAACAATTGGTCATCTTAAAACAGTGAAAATTACTATCCCATGAAGATGCAATTTGTGTTAATTGATCAACATTTCTGTTTATAGCTTCATATATGTCATAAACTAAAATGGATATTCTGTTGCAATGGAGTTAAGAAGTCCTTCATGTGAGCAGTGAAGATCAAATTGATAGTCCTGAAAAACTCTGAGCCAATAATAAAATAGTCTTAGAGTTATGAGACATTAAGTGTACCTTGAAGGAAAGGAAGATCAAAATGTGGGCACGTCACCCCTTCCTAGAATTAAGAACAAAGCACACATTGAAAGAGTTAAAGGGAGCATTTGTGCAGCTCAATCCAAAGGATGGTCCCAACGAGAGCACACTTTTTTAAGTGCCACATCGCTAGTCTTTAGCATCGTTATAAAGCATCAAATGTACAGGAATTTTTAGATTTTTGCCCATTTGATTTAGGAAAGGGCAACAACTCTGCTATCATGATTAAGGTTCTGCCTATTTCCCTCTGGGAAAGTTTCCAATAGGAAAGTAATAGTTTTTATTAGACCTAATATTGTGAGCATCAAATTAATTAAAGAGGACTTTAGAATATAATTGAAGTTAAGAAAGGATTTAGTTTTGCTTTTAGAATAATAAAGATAAATAAACTGAGGGACAGAAAAGGGTGTCCCAAAGGGGAGTAAAAGCTTAGAAGTCATACAGAAACTTTAGTCAGGTTAGCAAGTCAAATAACCGACTCTGGACAGATATCAAAGAGCCACTATAACTAAGGAAGGAAATGACTGTTGGGATGAATGTGAATCTGTACATGTGACTGAATATCTTGTAAGATGTTTTCCTTCCTCATTATAATAGGATTGATTATCAAATGCTTTGTTGAAGATTGTGTCTCTTCATGTGTGTAACACATGTGGAGGATATCACCAAGATAGGAACCAAAAAGGAAAAAGTCAAGCTTGTCTGATCACTGCACACAAAAATATAGACACAAGGATCTAGGGCCACAAAAGTGCAAATATATTAAGGAAGAACCTTGTGAGAGCAGGTTTATAAGGGACTGCTCAAAAACGAAAAGCAAACTTTGCAGACATGTATACTACCAGGGAAGTATTGATGAACAGAAACTACAAAGTTTATTTCAAAGTACAACAGATATACTTTGGAAAATAAGCGCAATCGCTTACTTGCCCACTAGGCTGAATTGACATCCTTCCATACAAAGACAAAGGTACTCTCATAATTGAATGCCAATTGTGTGCCATGTTTGGATGATTTGAGGTTTTGACTTCAGGAAAAAAATTGGAAAGGAGAGATGAGATAAACCTTTTGACTTATTACTGTTACTTTAACTGTAAAAATACAAAATATAAAATATTGCTGTCTATTGGTTCTAAGGAAATTTTAAAAATCAGTATGACAAGACCAACAATAAGAGATAAGGTGTGGAAATTAAATGAGTTCAAGTCTGGGTTCCTATTGTTCTTTCTTTCTTTCCCCTGTTACTCTTTTCAACTGGGATCTAAAGGAACACTGCCAGGTCTAGGAGTTTGGAACGCCCTAGGAAGAACAACAATATCAACCAACCAGATCTCCCAGAGCTTCCAGGGTCTAAACCACCAAGCAAAGAGTATTCATGGGGCAACCCATGGCTCCAGCTGCATATATAGCATAGGATGGCCTTGTCAGACATCAATGGGAGGAGAGGCCCTTGGTCCTGTGAAGGTTAGATGTCCCGGTGTAGGGAAATGACAGGGCAGGGAGATGGGAGTAGTTGGGTGGGTTTGGGAACACCCTCATAAAAGTCAGGGGAGGGAGGGAGGATAGGAGAGGGAGAGCGGAGATGGTATAGGGGGTTTCCAGAAGGGAACTGGGAAAGAGGATAACATTTGAAATCTAAATAAGGAAAATATCCAATAAAAGAAAAGTGAAACAATACCTGGAAGGTAATGACATTTTACATAGGAGTAGGATCTAGTAATGTCTAATTATATCTAATAAAAACATAAAACAATATAATATCATGAAATAAAAAGGTTGAGAAGGGAATCAAAATTGAAAACTTGGTTTACTAATAAAATATATATCATTTTATATATATATATATATATATATATATATATATATATATATATATTGATATAACATTTGCAGAATCTTATGATTCATAAAACTCATATCTTCCAGCTGACTATCCACATTTCTATTAAACAAATAAGTGGCAGTGGATGAAGCAGGAAGAAGAGGTCCTAGGCTATCTGAGACCTGAAGAATATTAGTGTAGAATGATTTTTCCTCAGCCAGCTCAATGTCTGTGTCTGTTCTCCAGATACGTTGTGGGATATGGACCTAAAACTGGCAAGACCACTGAGAGAAGGAACCAGACAGTGAGCATAGAATTATTGGAAATCATCAGCTTCGGTGACATAGGAAATGTTGCCTGAGTCCTTTACTACTCAAGAGAGGGGAAATATGGACATTGAGAAGCAAAGGGCCTATACTCTTCCATCCACTGTGTCTTAACTTACCCAATGGGAGTATCTATTCAATATAAGTTACTAAAGACATACAGATGGTAAGGATGGTGATGTAATAAATAGCAGAAATAATGATTAAATACCACCACTACAGTTCAAAAGGAAAGATTAATGCTTCAATATATCTTAGAATTCACATATTTTTTGTTTGTTTTTCCATCAGTTTTGCCGCGATCTCATGCATCAATGCTTAATCTGATTATATATAATAGAGAGATTTAAATGCACTAGTCACTACTCAATATGGCTCATTAAAATTATGTTTGCTTTTAAGAACTATTTGTTTTCCATTTCCCAAAGCTATGTCAGTTAATATGATTTATTGATATAGAACACATGGCTATTTGTTATTAATGATACTCTAAACAATAGCATTTCATCAGAAATTAATTTAGTGTTATTGTCAGCCGGATAGGAAAAAATACCAGAGGAGACTGTCATATTTTTATTTTAATTGTTATCCTGCTCTATAATAGCATGTATAGCTTCCCCTACAATAGTTTTGTTTGTTAGTTAGTTTATTTTTAATTCTTTCTTACTTTTACTTTCTATTTTACTTTTCAGGGGAGGTTGCAAAGGAAGAAGGAAGATGTGAATGGAAGGGGAGTTGAGAGAGATTGGGGTATACAATGTGAACTTCACAAAGAATCAATAAAATATTTTTAAAAAATAATGAGATTCACACTGGCATATTAGTGTACATCCTGCCCCATCCTCAAAGCAACTTCTCTTTATAGCGAGTGGAGACAATCACAGAAAATTATAACTAGGCATACTCCAGACATCAACAGCTTATGGGCAGCCGAGTTGCCATGGATACATCTGCAGCATGGCTCTGCATTTATGGGTAAGTGTACAACATAGAAAAGGAGGCTGAAAAATTGTAAAAACCAGCATACCAGGAACTCAGTTGTGAAACAATCTCTCCTAAAAATGACTGTATGAACAAGATTAGAAAAAAAAATGACAATATCAGTGGGCATGCTGACATAGAATTTAAAAAATCTATCAGGGTGTCATCACTAGAAGAAAAAAAAAAAGCAGGTAACCATTGGCTACTGGGTACTGTAAAAATTAATCTTTGCCAGGAATGAGAGCCCTAATTTGTTTTCCACTAGAAAATGGTCACTGCCAAAACTAATTGTAATCAAACATCAAGAGAAGGTTCATGTGAATGTAGTTATATACTTGTGATCAATTACACATATGTGTGTGTATGTGTGTGCATGTGTGTATGTGTGCATGTATGTGTGTGTGTGTGTGTAAAAGAATAATAAAAAACAAAGTGGATAGAAGTTTGGGAGTTAAGGGAAGGTCATGGAAAGAGTCAGAGGGAAGGGAATTAAGAATGTCTGGGTAGAAGAAATGAATGTGGGAAATGATAAAACTATATTTTAATTAAAATTAATAAAAATGACAAAATGCTTTATCAAAAAGTTAAAAGTATGATAATTTTTAGTTGGATCAATAACACTTAGGTATTCTCCATTTTCTTTGTTAATAAAAATATTTCCAAATATTCATCATGGCAAAGAAAGAATCATGTACCGAGAGAAAAATAATTAATCTTTCTGCTTTCATCAAAGTCAAGACGTCTTTCTCTGTGATGTTTCACAACATCTGAGCACCATCTGAGTCTAAATGTGTAGAAAGAATATTGTCTATTTTACTGGATAGATGAGCCTGTGAGGTTGTCTGATGTTCCTCCATAATAAGGATTCCATGCTGATTGTATTCCTAGAATAGCATGCCATTTAGGGAAAATTGAAAACATTTAAAAGACCAGGAAACCTGAAGAAGCAATGGTCCAGGAATGTATATGATATATTGTTTCCTGGCAGAGATATATGTTATTGAGAAACTACTTCTATGACTTTGAGTCTGCAGTGAAGGTAGAAAAGTAACACAGATGATGTTGGGTCAGCCCTTTCAAAGAAAAATCTTTTTGTCCGGAATAAATAAATTTATGTCTGTTGTCATAAATATTGAGAACAGACAACATTTATAAAATCGTTCAGGGAAAGTGTTACTCAGAGGTCAGTAAAATGATTTTAATGTTGCTATTTATTGCAGAGGTTCAAATTATTAATACTCTCTTTCAAGGCATATTTGAATGCTAACATTATGTACAGGTTATGATACACTAAAATTATTTTGTTGAGTAAGAAATTGAATTTCTTTAATTCTACTATATTTCTTTCTTCTACTATTTAGAAAATTATTTAAGTCATGCTGTGTATAACAAAGAAAAATTTAAAAGAAATGTGTACTGAAGTACTGAACTAGAGTTGGAATTTGAAAACAGTAAAAACACAGGAAACAGCAACTGAGCTTCATACTTAATCCTAATATGAGCAAAAAAGAAAACAGAAAAACAAACAACAAAATTGGCAAATGTTTCCTATTAGGAGATCTTTGTGAAAAGTTAGGCTGACAGTGGTTAGCAAAATACCAGAGCTGTACTTATTGTAAGATTTCCACTAGAGTATAGGCAAGTGTATCAATTTGTGTATGTCAAAAACAGTCTTAACATTGAGCCATAATGGTTAAAATAGAGAGACATAATGAACTGATACAAAAATCAGTTGCAATATGTGAATCCTTGTCATATTTTTTATTTAAAATTCATTACCTGGAAAATACTCAAAATATGACATTATAGCATAATTCTATTTATGATTAGTTCATTAATTTTATGATACCTAATAATATAGTGAAATTTGGTGTGCACAGAATTTCTGTTCCATATGAATTCTGTGGTCATGGAAGTCTTTTATAAGCCTTTGTTTACTAGAACAATGGGGATGAAGCTAGTATTAATAAACTCAAGATCTATAAAGAATGAATTATGAGGAAGTAATCACGAGGCTAGAAGATATCAAGGAGAACATTTAGACTGAGAAAACATAATAAATGTCTGAAATATGCGTTTCCAAATTACAGGTGTTTTACTTATCTTTTAGGAAATATTCTAAGAATGGCTGAAAAATCTTTCATTTGCAACAATTCTTTGGGAGCATGAGAAATAATCTGTTTATATGATACATTATTTAACCTATTTGTTTACCTATTGTTTGCTAAAGACTAGAGGAAGTAGCCAGTCTTGACATTTCAGCTTGTATTGCTTGACCCCACTTAAAAGCGTAGAGTAAAACAGAATTAAGTTTGGTTCTAATAAAGATCGTTCTACTGATATATTCCTTCTGTCAATATGAAAGTACAAAGAGATTTTTGGTCTATGAGGAGAGCACTGTGAACAATGGAGCTGATCATTCGATACTACCAAAAAAGAAGTGATCTCTATTCTCTATTCTGTTCAAGAAACAAGAAAGCAGTCATACTATGAAATTCAAAATATATGTCATTTACATTGTAAACTCTGTTAATTTAAATTATATATATATATATATATATATATATATATATATATATAGAGAGAGAGAGAGAGAGAGAGAGAGAGAGAGAGACAGAGACAGAGACAGAGACAGAGACACAGAGAGACACAGAGAGAGAGAGAACAGAGAGGTAGGTGATATTGTTGATATTATGCATGCTTTCATTCCAGTGAATGAAAGTATTTTACAGGCATAAATGTCTCTTCCTCACCATTAAGTTGTGATACAGTGAGATAAGAAGGTTAGTATATATGTTCCAATTTTTCAACTCTAATTAATGCATGCATATACCCTTGGGTCACTGTGAAATTTTGTGTATTCTTTGGTATATGGGACATTTTTTACAGAAGAATATACATTCATATATATATATATATGACTCAGTAGTTAGATACTTCACTTGCCACAGCCCCATTGAATTTACTGGACTTTGTGCAGAACTCAAGTAGAGAATCACCAACTGTCAGGGTACAATAATAAGAAATTAGAATGCTACTTCTGATAAATAATCCTCAAAGTACTCTGTTTCAGCTTTAGAAGATATATTGCTATATTTTTATTACTGATAAATGTATATACTGCAATCATTAAGTATGCAGATACCACCTACATACACACACATGCACATGCACTCACATGCACACACTCCTGAATAACATTGTGAGCTAAGCTGTCCCAAAAATAGAGTGCCACTCTGTCTTTTAAAGCCATCAACTTATGTCATCTAGAGGAAAATACTAAAATCAGTGAACCACAAGGTCCATTAATAAGTCAATAAATGGATCTCCTTTGTCTGTAACTATTTCTTTGGTCTGAAGCTTTGTTTTGTAAAATATATAGATATGATTATTATGCAATCCAGGTAATGGTCATTCTTATCAATACAGCAAATTTAAGGGAGAAATGCCCAAACTAAAGTAGATATTGACTTTTAATATGGTTGTATTGGATCCATTTACAAAATGTGAACATTTCTATGCAATTATTCTACTGTTAGATAACTGCTGTTGCTAAGAAATTATCAGAAGAATGCAGTCAGTCTCCAATTTGAAATCCTTCAGAATTCAAGGGTTGTATAGCCTTTGTAAGGAAAGCTATTGGTGGTAAAGTGTATTATTTTATTCTAGCATTGGTGAATAAAGGTACTGGACAAGAACACAAACTCAATTCCTCACCACTAAGTTGTGAGATCCACTTTGGGTAAATATTCACATGGTCAGTAAAGTGAACCAAGAGGATCCCTAGATGTGTTCCCATTTTTCAAGTCTGTATAATGTATGTATGCATTCTTGGGATGCTGTGATATTTCTTTTATTCTCTGGTGTATTGATCATTATCTACAGTCATTCATCACAACTGAGGAACTGGTACTTGTGTATGCTTTAGACCACTTCTGTCTCCATACTAAATGACAAGCAGGAATTTTGATCACAGCTGTGTACCCTGAATAATTTTCTTTCATTGTGCTCCTAAATGGCAGTTCATTAATGGAGTGCAGCTTAACAGTCTATCTTTATATAGGTTTACACTTTGACTTCTGTCTTAGTTAGGGTTTTACTGCTGTGAACAGACACCATGACCAAGGCAAGTCTTATAAAAAAACAACATTTAATTGGTGCTGGCTTACGTGTTCAGAGGTTCAGTCCATTATCATCAAGGTTGGAGCATCGCAGTAACCAAGGCCACACCTCCAAATGGTGCCACTCCCTGGTCCAAGAATATACAAACCATCACAGCATCTTTTTTATCTATGAGCCTGGGCAGGTTCAAAAATTCAGACAGACTGAGGGACTCTACACTGTCAGAGAGCAATATAGATGTCAGAAGAATTCAAGCTAATGACTCCTCTCAACTTTTCCCATGGTGTGTGTAGACAAGATTGAGCTTGTATCTTCATGCATGATTCCTATTTTCAAAATCTTTCCTTAATCCTGAAAAAAATGTATGATTCTACTTAACTGTGAAGATGCACTTGCTGCTTCTGCCTACAATCACTCGATGTCCCGTGCTCAGTTCTCAGAGCATGGTTGCACTCCAAGAACACAGTCACATTCTCAGTCAATGGCATATGGGAGTCCCCTTTATAACTGTCAGTCAAATATGGAGATTTACGCCTGTGCTTTCAGGTTTCCGAGCTTCTACAGTTCACTTGTCACTCTCTCCTCAGCAGTTTCCCTACCCTGAGAAATTGTTACCTTCAAAATTGTCATAATTATAGTTCAGTCAGATCACCTACTTGATTGCCCCTGCTGTAAAAGATATCTAAACACTTTAGATATCTCGAAGAACATTTATTTCTGAGGGTTGAAAAAAAATATCATGATCAAGGGCATTGGTTGGAAAGGAGATTAATGCCAAAATGCACATGGATGAGAAACTGTAAGAAAATCAGAAATAAATGAATTCACTTTCCTGGCAATTCCACACACAAAATAGCAAACCACTCTTGTGGTGATGGGATTAATACATTCATGGTGGCTTACTCTTTTTTAAATCCCTTCATAAACACCTTGTCAATCAAAACCACAGAATTAAGAATGAACATAAAACCAGATACCCTGAACCTAATAGAAGAGAAAGTGGGAAAGAACCTTGAACTCATTGGCACAGGTGGAAATTTCCTAAACACAACTTCAATGGCTCTTGTTCTAAGATGAAGAATTGATAAATGGGACCTCATGGAACTGGAAAGCTGCTGTAAGCTAAAGAACATAGTCAATAAGGCCAATGGGCAATCTACAGATTGGGAAAAAAATCTTTACTAATCCAATATCCAATAGAGGGATAATATCCAAAATATATAAAGAAGTCAATAAGATAATTACCAAAAAACCAAAACAACCTTATCCCCCCATAAAAATGGGGTATAGAACTAAACCGATAATTCACAACATAGAAATCTCGAAAGGCTAAAAAGCACCTAAAGAAATGTTAAAAGTCCATATGATCAGAGAAATGCAAATCAAAATGACTATGAGATTCCACCTTACACCAATCAGAAACTTCATGGGAGTTTAAGTCCTGGGACATTCTGACCATCCAGAGAAAACAGTTATGAGGATACACCCTGATATGTCCAGGTTACCTCACAACTAAGTCGTTTTGGAAAAGCTCTTGGTCTCATAATTGGTCACACAACATTTAGTCATTGAAGACATCTTAATTATGACATGGTATAATTTTAAACTTGAAGCTAACATGATATCTGTCAGTTGAAACCCAGACTTTTATAATATCATGTCAGTCTATTCAAATAGGAAAAGGGTTGGGCTTATCTCCTAGAACTGCTACCTTTTGTCCTCGCTGTTCCTGTCTATTTTTAAAAAATAACATTATATCTTTTCTTCAAATTCAAGTTCATGTGTACCTAATATTTGGGTTGTATATCTAGATAAACAGCAACATATGGGGAAACCATTGTCTTTATAGTCCAATCGTTCCAATGATTTCCTGTAGCACTTTTCATTGCAGGTACTGGCTTATGGGGCTCCTGGCTGCTTTCAAAGTGACATCTTCAGCCTTTACTAATTTACCATCTTGTAGTACCAATGAACCTTTACTCATAAGCTTTCTTTCTGAAAACTAGACTAAGGAAGCCTGAGAAAGGAGAAAGGATAGCTCATTTGGTAGCCATACTATGTGTCTAATACAGATAGCAATAATCTAAATCTAATACAGATCTGTAACATACTGTCAAACAGTGCAAAAAAATACAGTATTCTAATATAGCAAACAGAGCCAAGTAATAGGACTACTGCATATTGTGGAAATGTATACACTCAAATTTATCTAATGAATTTCTCAAATTACTGTTTAAAAGGTTAAAAAAAGGATAGATTAAAATATTAAAAAAAATTTAATAAAATATTTTCTTCATTTACATTTCAAATGCTATCCCATAAGTCCACTATACCCTCCCCTGCCCTCTTCCCCTATCCACCACTCCTACTTCTTTACCCTGGAATTCCCCTGTACTGGGGCATATAAAGTTTGCTAGACCAAGGGGCCTCTCTTGCCAATAATGGCCGACTAGGCCATCTTCTAATACATATGCAGCTAGAGACACGAGCTCTGGGGGATTCTGATTAGTTCATATTGTTGTTCCATCTATAGGGTTGCAGACCCCTTAGGCTCTTGGGTAGTCTCTCTAGCTCCTACAATGGGGACCCTGTGTTCCACCCTATAGATGACGGTGAGCATCTAATTGTGTATTTGCCAGTGACTGACAAAGCCTCACAGGAGACAGCTATATCAGGGTCCTTTCAGCAAAATCTTGCTGGCATATGCAGTAGCATCTGCATTTGGTGGCTAGTTATGGGATGGACCCCTGGGTGCAGCAGTCTCTGGATGGTCCATCCTTTCATCTTAGCTCCAAACTTTGTCTTTGCAACTCCTTCCATGGATATTTTATTCCCTATTCTAGGGAGGAATGAAATACCGACACTTCATTGTTGGTTTTCCTTCTTGATTTTCTTGTGTTTTGGAAGTTGTATCTTGGGTATTCTAGGTTTCTGGGCTAATATCCACCTCACACCAGTCAGAATGGCTAGGATCAAAAACTCAGGTAACAGCAGATGCTGGCGAGGATGTGGAGAAATAGGAACTCTCCTCTATTGCTGGTGGAATTACAAGCTTGTACAACCACTCTGGAAATCAGTCTGGCAGTTCCTCAGAAAACTGAACATAAGACTACCAATTGATACAGCAATACCTCTCCTGGGCATATACCCAGAAGATGTTCCAATTGGTAACAAGGACACAGGCTCCACTATCTTCATAGCCTTATTTATAATAGCCAGAACCTGGAAAGAACCAAGATGACCCTCAACATGGGAATGGATACAGAAAATGTGGTACATTTACCCAATGGGGTACTACTCAGCTATTAAAAACAATGAATTTATGAAATTCTTAGGCAAATGGATGTATCTGGAGGATATCATCCTTAGTGAGGTAACCCAATCACAAAAGAAGTCACTTGATACGCACTCACAGATTATAGATTTTTAAGAAAACAATTACAAATACAAAACCTCTGTAAGCCCCATATAGACACAATGTCTTCATGGACAATGGATATGGGACATAATCATACTCATTGCCACAAAAACTATTGGGAATTGTTAGCTACTGGGAAATGAGGTTTTCCTAAGAGTGTGTAGCACCTGATTAATTGGTGATGATCTCAGTGAACACCAGACATACAAGAATATCTAGGTAGAACAAATCGAACTTAAAAATAAAAATAATATAAACAAAATATGTCAACAGAAACAGGGACACAAAGTTGACAGGTTAAGGAAGGGTAGTAGACCTGGGAAAAGCTGATTGAGTCAGATGAATATAGTCAAAATACATATGAAATGCTGTCAATGAACCAAATTTAACAAAATGAATTCACTCTTGAAAATATACTTGACTTACTCAATCTCTTAAATGACACTACCCCCTTCATGTTTAACATTAAATGTTCTTAGTTCTGCTTCAGTAATGTTTCAAAACATTTAAAATGTGTCTTAAACCTGAAAATGTTGCATTTTGATATAAACAGTTACCCTCCCAGTGTTGCCTGAAGTTATGTGCAGAACAGATCTACATGGAATTTTTTCAAACTTATTCAGACATTCATGGAGGAATAAAAGCACCACATTCAAGCATTCACATCAGAACTAGATATTGAAAACCTGGAAACAAATGTTCATGAGTAAGGATGAGATACCCATGAGTCAGGAAAAAAAAATATTAAGATAAGTTTCTGAGAGACTTTAATTCTGTGGGGGCAGTGGTTGAAAAAATGTTTGCAAAAGTTTATTATTTTTATTTGATTATTTCATTTTAGAAAAATTTAAATTCTGCATATAATGAAATATATACCTATGTCCCTACCAACTTTTCATCATATATCCTTCTATCACAATCCTCTCTTAATTACTTTTCATTTTTCTTTTTAGACAAACCATTAGACCAGTTAGTATACAATTCTGGGACCATCTGTTGGGAGTGCAGGGAATCTACCACTTGCTATCTCTTCAACACAGAATAGCTTTCTACTCTGAGGCAGGGAGAAAAATCACCTGGGCCATCTGGTCCAGGATTTAGCTACTTGGTCTTGTCTATATCTTGTGGAGATAACCATAGTTGAAGTGAGATCATGATTATATGTCACTGTCATGTCCTCAAGACAGCATTTTACATCACTCTTCCCAACATCCTGCTCTTACATTCTTCTTGATTCCTTTGTTCATCATGTTCATTGAATGTGGATTGTTGTGGTGGTATTGATATAAGGTGTACTATAGGTATACCATGTATGCCTAAGTAGTCAGTCTCTTATGATCTATTCTCTAAATCCAAATGCATTTCTCTATTGACCGCTATCCACTTGTGGGGGAAAAGATAAAGATTGATATCTTGCCAAATATATAGGTATAATCATAAATACTTAGAAGGCCATTTGACAGCATGAATATTTAACACAGTAACAATAGCAGTATTTCCTTAGAAATTTTCCCCCAAGACATTTTGATCAGGATTAAAATATCAGGGCATGAAATTTCCTGAAGCAGGCTTTGCATAAATTCAACTCATGATGAATTTTGAGGACCTCTACGCTTATTTCCAATGTGGCTGCATTAGTTTGCTCTCTCACCAACAGTGTATATGAGCTCCTCTCTCAGCGATTGAATGCTGGCAGTTGTTATGTTTGTATTCCTGATGGAAGTCCTTCTGAATGGGGTAAGACAGAACCTTAAAGTACTTTTCACCTTTGTTCATTTGAGTCAAAAGATGTGAGGCTATTTTTCTTTTCTTTTTTTTTTTTCTTTTTTTTCTTTTTTAATTGTTAGCATTTAATTAACCTCCAGCATGGCTTTTAAGCCACCAGAACACAGGCACCTCCAACACCCTTAATCTTCTCTTCAGCTCTTCTGCTGAAGAATTTGGCCCTCACGATGACAGGTTGCTTAGGGAGCTTTCCCTTGCCCAGAACTTTGTAGTAGCCTGATCGCACAACATCAATGATCTGAGCAGCTCCAGTCTTGTTTTTTGCTGCGTTTACCCGCGTCTGCTCGATGACCAACGTCCACAGTTTATCCAGGTTGACTGTTGGGCAGAAGCTCTGGTTCCTCTTCAAGTGGTAATGCCTCATACCAACTTTCCCAAAGAAAGCTGGGTGATATTTGTCAAAGTTGATCCTGTGGTGGTGCATGTCTCCAGCATTCCCGCGGCCGCCTGGGTGCTTGCGGTGCTTACCGATGAGGCCGTCCGTGGCCATGGCTCACGTGGCCCCGGAGTTTCCGGGTCTTCCTCAGTCTGGATGGCATGGCGGTGGCAGAAAGGGAAAAGGGCTATTTTTCTTAATAATAAGAAATTATTTTCTTTACACAAAAGAAGTTAAAACCATCTGTAAAATGTCCAAATTACCCTTTGTGCTTAACTACCCATCATTACAGATGTAGTCATTTATATTCAGAATCATTGAAAAATATGGGTGTTTTGTTCTAATTTCATATGTTCATACATTGTTACTCTTTTTACATTATTTTAACCCTAGACTTCTCCTTTGCCATCATCCCATGACTTCTCACTGCCACTCAAATTCTTGACATTCTTAAACTATAATTCTTATTAATTCTAATTACAAATATAGGTATAGGCATATATAAAGTCTGATATGACCATTTCGTGTTGATCACGTGCTTATTGAGTGTGTCCTCTTTTGATGAGTAACATCTGGAGTAGTTAATCCAAGGGGAATAAATTTTTATCTATGTAATTAGACACTAATTTTTCATATAGATATAGTCCCATAAAATTTTCATCAAATATGTTGCCAAGTCAACTGGTCTTCCCATTGTGTCACTATATTTTTAAGATTTCATAGGTGCAGCTCTCTGTCATATATAAAAGAACACTATTTCTTAGAAAAGTTCCTGCTCCTCAGAGTTGTACAGTCTTTCTGAGTGTTCCTGTAGCCTGAGGTGTATTGCATTGCAGATGTATCATCAGTAGATGGATATTCAACACTTACTTGTTCTGTTTTTGACCAATTGTGAATTTCACGGATGCTCTCCATATCCAGGAAAATGATATTCTTTATGATGTGTGAGAGATTTACTTATGTGTGGGCATAAATATAGGTATTTAGAATGCACTTGAAAATTATAAGGGTTAAGGAAATTTTAGTAATATGTTCTCTTTTACCATTAATATCACTGCCAGTTATGGACTGGGCTTCCAGTACTAAGCATGAATTCCTTTCTATTGAGCTTTTCTTAAGTCCAACTGAGTGTCTGTTTATTACCTCAAGATATACTTGCCTCTATGATCTTCTTGATCTTCTTGAAGATATCTTACCATGTTGACTATTATAGTTTGTAGACTTTTCTGCAGGAGATTGCTTTTATTGCTTTTCTCTCCCAACAGCTTATGCGGTACCTTCTAATCCTACACACTCTCTTCAAGAAGGAGGTTTCCAATTCAGTTCTACCATGATTTATTTTCCCTATGGCTCCCATGAAAAGTGTGTGCTGTTTTCAGCAATGCCATCCTACATACAAGTTCTGTTTTAAATAAACATACAATAATCTTGCCCTATACCTTCTTTACAATTCTTGCTTCCTTTCCACTCCCTTTGTATTCTCCCTTGCCCTTTCAGGTTAAAATTTTAATTACATATTTTTCATATCTACATTCATAGTACCCGTGTACTTCTAGATCCCTTTGTAGAAATCCTTCTACATCAGTTCTACATGATTTCATTATTTTATTGATCTCTGCAGGTACATCTAGCTGTATATTAACAGCAAAAGATACAGATTTGAATATACAAATAAAAGAGAAATGAGGTATTTTTCCTTTTGGGACTGGGTTATCTCATTTACGGTAGTAGTAATAATAAAAGTTTCACTCATTTACCTGAAATTTTCATAGTTTAATTTTTACAAATGAATAAGATTTCAGTGTATATATGTGTCACTTTTTTATTGTCTATTGAAGACCATTTAGATTATTTGCATTTATTATCCATTGTGATTAGAATAAAAGTAAAAAAAAATCTGAATAAATATGTTTTGAGTAGGTTGTAGAGTTCATTGGTCACACACAAATGAATTGTTTTTCTGGGTCTGGGTTATTTGGTAGATTTATGTTCAGTTTTCTGAGAATTCCCAAAAATGATTTCCATGAGTGGCTGTACCCCTGTTCAATCTAAACAATAGTGATTGATGTTTCATCTTTCTTCATGTTATCACAGAATCAGCTGTGTTCTTGATGTAGATTCCCATTCTATGGAAAAAACAGAAATAAGACAGGACCTTCCACTGTCTGTACATCTAAACAAAATTGTTATTGAAATACTAGCTAAAGAAATAATGCAGAAAATATTAAGGGGATAAAGATAAGAAGAGATGTCAAAGCATTCTTATTTACAGACAAGATACAAGTAAGAGATAGACAAAGATCCAACATGAAACATCTAGAAATCATCTACAATTTTAGGCAAATAACAAGATACAGAATCGGTCTACAGATCAGTAGCTCTTTTAAATAATAATATCAAACATACTGAAGAAAGAAATCATAAAAAAAAAAACTCTCATTCACAATAGCCTTAAAAGGCATAACATCTAAGAAAAACTAAGAAAAAAATCCTTCCATAATAAAATTTTGAACTCTTTGAAGAAAGGGATTAATGAAGCTGGCTGAGGATAGAAAGACTTCACACACTCAAACTCAGTGACTATGCATTCTGAAGAACAATCATCCTAGTAAGAGAAATTTAGAGTCAATCCTAGACTAATAAAAAAAACACACTACGTTCTTCAGAAAAATAGAAAAGAATCCAAGTTCATACAGAACCACAGTAGGTCTCAGACAGCCAAGCAATCCTGAGATAAAAGAAAAAGTTTGGAGGAATTTCAATGTTGTGTTTAAAGATATATTGCAGAAATGCAGTAATAAAAGCAATATGGCAATGTTAAAGAGAGAGAGAGAGAGAGAGAGAGATAAATCAATGGAACAAAATAAAAGATCTAAAATGAGTTCAGGTAACCACAGGTAACTATCAAATATTTGAAAAGGATGCCAAAATTTTACAGAAAAGATAACATCTTCTATGAATTGTACTGGAAAAAATGAATATCCACATGTGTTGGGTGTTTGCCACAGTACCCACAGAACTGATTGGGTTCCCCTGGGAGGTAAATTTGGGCTGTAAGGAGACTATATTGGAGAAAAATGGACGCCAAGACGATTCCCTGTTCAAAGCATATTTGATTTTAATTAGGAATCTTTTTGGGTAATAAGAGGGTAGGCCCTGCCCACAGTCAGTTTTTCGCAGGTGCCTGGGTTCAGTTGGCAGAAGTCATCGGGATGCAGCTTGAAGTCCTGGGCACTGTGTATTGTCCCAAGGCTGTAAGAGGTAATTCGAAATTATTGGCAGGAGCTAAAGTCTAACAAAACAGAGGGTTGGCAGTTGACCAGGTATTGAGCTGCTTAAGGCATATTAAAATCAAAGGCTATGCATGTGTCCTGCCTGTGTCTTTCTTTTTTTTCAGTTTTTTATTAGATATTTTCTTTATTTACTATTCAAATGCTATCCCAAAAACCCCTTATACCCTCCCCCGACCCTGCTCTACAACCCGCCCACTCCCGCTTCCTGGCCCTGGTATTCCCCTGTATTGAGGCATATAATCTTTGCAAGTCCAAGGGCCTCTCCTCTTGATGATGGCCGATTAGGCCATCTTCTGCTACATATGCAGCTAGAGACACGAGCTCAGCAGGTACTGGTTAGTTCATATTGCTGTTCCTCCTATAGGATTACAGACCCCTACAGCTCCTTGGGTACTTTCTCTAGCTCCTCAATTGGGGGCCCTGTGTTCCATCATATAGATGACTGTGAGCATCCACTTCTGTATTTGCCAGGCACTGGCATAGCCTCACAAGAGTCAACTATATCAGGGTTCTGTCGGCATATGCAATTGTGTCTGTGTTTGGTGGTTTATTAAGGTATGGATCCCTGGCTGGGGCAGTCTATGCATGGTCATTCCTTCCATCTCATCTCCAAACTTTGTCTCTGTAACTCCTTACATGGGTATTTTGTTCCCTATTCTAAGGAGGGTCGAAGTATCCACACTTTAGTATTCCTTCTTGAATTTCATGTGCTTTGCAAATTGTATCTTGGGTATTCTAAGTTTCTGGGCTAATATCAGTGAGTAAATATCATGTGAGTTCTTTTGTGATTGGGTTACCTCACTAAGGATGATACCCTCCAGATCCATCCATTAGGAACATAAACCACTGAGTCAGGAAGCAACCATACACAGATGTATTATAAATATTTAATTCAACAGAGCTGCAACGCCAACAGCCCACTGCAGCATGGAGGATAACTCCCAAACCTGGAAGTCCAGAGCTCACCATCTACTGAGAGTTCAACAGACTTGAAGGCTTCATAGTGTCCTTTTTGGAAAGATTAGTCAGTCTAAGCCTCTTCCAGGGAGTACAGTTCCTCTCCTCTCGTCTGCACAACTTAGTTCTTTGGACCTGATCAAGGCATCACAGCTAGTTTGGAAGTAATTTTGGTACCCAGCTGTTCTCTCTTCCAGGTGCCTTTGTTGTTCTGGGCTGATCTGAGGCTCTACTAAAGAATTTTATTTGACTAAGTGTATCTCTCAGCTGTTCTTACTGCTTACATATGTTTGGAGAAGAACCTACTGTAATCTGGTCAGTTTAAGAGTTTTCCTTGAGCATTGGAGTTACTTACACCCTAAACTTGATGAAATAGCCTGTGGAATGAATGGAATGTCCACTTTTTAATTTTCTATATGTTAATGTTCTCTGTATGCAGAACTGTTTCAACTGTTCTGTCTGTCAACAAGCATGTGGAGTAAATTTCTACACAGCAAGTAATTTGCCACAGAAAGACACATACATGTGCACTCAGTCATGTGTGTAATAAAAAATTTAGACTCCTAGGATGAACAAGTAGAATAGTGATTCTCAGGGACAATGGTTTGGGCGTCTAAGCATATTGCACCTTTATTAGAGAAGAGGAGTAAGGAATCTACTGTATAAACAATAATTGTGATAAAATTGAAATCACTGAGAATGGATTCCTAAATACTTTTTGTATTTTAAATTTAATTTAGGAAGAATTATATTGCTCTTCTCTTATATTGCTCCCAGGCCCCATGACTCCCAAATTTAGTACTTTGTCTTTAGGAATCATTGTTAAATAAATAAAAGAGCAAATAAACACAATAATAGAACCTAAGTACCAGAGAACCAAGTAAAAGGATGTCGAACATCGGTAAAGAGCAAGAAGACCAGGAAGGTTTTGGTAATTGTGCATTATCATTATGGCAGTGAGACTACACGCAAGATATCTCAACAGTATGTCTGCATAAATAAGACCTGAATAATTCCACTACCAGTTGTCTCATGGTTCTCTATCCTCTAGTTGACATACTAAAAGCAAATAAGATTTGCTGAGTGACAGGAAAAATTAGCCTTCCTCAAAGATGAAACCTCCTGATTGGCTATCCAATGCCCAGAAGGAGTCCAAATGTTTCTACAACAACAATAACAACAAAAAGTAACATAATGGATATATTAATATATTATAATGAGTCACTTCACAAATGATTAGTATTTCAAGTGCATAATACCTTGTATCACATTTACCTGTTTTACTTATCAGTTTCCCATTAAATATTAAGATAGAAGTGTCAGATGTTAACTTAAAGCTGCTGTGAGTATAGAAATATGAGAAAATAACAATTTATTTCAAGAAGTATAAATATGCATTCATTATCTGAAATGGTGATATGCATGTTCCCATGTTTTACAGAATCTCTAGATTATTTAGAACA
The DNA here is from genome assembly GCA_902729485.2 of Mus minutoides. Lineage (NCBI taxonomy): Eukaryota > Metazoa > Chordata > Mammalia > Rodentia > Muridae > Mus > Mus minutoides. Next base: position 71,061 of record LR752079.1, on the reverse strand, counting down.
TCTTGTGTAATATGAGCATTGAAAATGCTTATAAAATATATATTGTTAAGGGGACAATTAAGAAAATCACTTAGTAATACTAAATATAGTTTTTTCAAATATTTCTAATAGAAATTAAAAACTTAATCTGCATGTATGGGATCAGTAAGTGTAGAGAATGACAGTATATACACTTGGTTTAAAATCTAGCCAATTACAGTGTAATTTCTATAGCATACCTGTAAATATGTAGAACAGAAAATGATAAAAGTAAAACACGTACAAAATGTGTGAGTCTTACATCATGAAAGGTGATGATGAGCACATACTATCTTTCCTCTGCTTTATCCTAATGATATAGATCTGGGAAATTGTATGAATTATGTTTATGTTGCAATATCTCTTTCAGAATTAGCATGAGAACACATATGGATTCAATTCAATTCAATTTTAAATATGGTTGGAATTTATTCCATTTTAAATATGAAAATACCCATCTCATATGCCTCATTTTTTCACAAAATGTACTTTTCATGTTAGCTGTATAACAAACCAACAAAAATTTATATGAAGTTGTCTCCTGACTCCTCAAGGATCATGGAAACTGAAGTAGTTTAGACTTAGGAATATTATTTTATTACTAGTAGGGTATCCTGCTTTTCAAGATTTATTGACATGTATGAGTCAATCTTGTATATTTTGAGTTAGATATTGAATAGTTACCCTTCTTAGTGGAATAGGAAAGAATGGTACAATGGTTTGTTTTCACACAGTATGAAAATCATGGCACTGAAGACATTTAAACTTAGGTGTGAGAGTTCATTTCTGGGTCTTCTATTCTGTTCCATTGAGGTACCCATCTGCCACTGTACAAGTACCATGCAGTTTTTACCACAATTGCTCTGCAATACAGCTTGTGGTCAGGGATGGTGATTTCATCACAGGTTCTTGTATTGTTGAGAATAGTTTTTGCTATCCTAGTTTTTTTGTTATTCCAGATGAATTTACAAATTGTCCTTTCTCACTCTGTGAAGAATTGAGTTGGAATTTTGATGGGGATTGCATTGAGTCTGTAGATTGCTTATGGCCAGATTGCCATTTTTACTATATTAATCCTGCCAATCCATGAGCATGCGAGTTATTTTCAGCTTCTGAGGTCTTCTTTGATATCTTTCTTCAGAGACTTGAAGCACTTATCATACAGATTTTCACTCCCTTAGACTCACATAAAGGTATTTTATATTCTTTGTTACTATTTTGAAGGGTGTTATTTCCCTAATTTCTTTCTCAGCCTGTTTATCCTTTACGTAGGGAAAGGTCATTGAGTTGTTTGAGTTAATTTTATATCCAGGTACTTCACTGAAGTTGTTTTTTAGGCTTAGGAGTTCTCTGGTGGAATTTTTGGGGTCACTTATATATACTATCACATCATCTGCAAATCGTGATACTTTGACTTCCTCCTTTCTAATTTGTATTCCTTTGATCTCCTTTTGTTGTCTAATTGCTTTTTCTAGGAAGTCAAGTACAATATTGGATAGGTAAGGAGAGAGTGGGCAGCCTTGTCTAGTCCCTGATTTTAGTGGGATTGCTTCAAGTTTCTCTCCATTTAGTTTGATGTTGGCTACTGTTTTGCTGTATATTGCTTTTATTACATTTAGATATGGGCCTTGAGTTCCTGATCTTTCTAAGACTTTTATGATGAATGGGTGCTGGATTTTGTCAAATGGTTTCTCAGCATCTAATGAGATGATCATGAGGTATTTGTCTTTGAGTTTGTTTATATAGTGGATAATGTTCATGGATTTCTGTATATTGTACCATCCCTGCATCCCTGAGATGAAGCCTACTTGATCATGATGTATGATTGTGTTGATGTGTTCTTGGATTCGGTTTGTGAGTTTTGTTTTGTTTTTTTTTTTTTTTTTTTTTTTTTTTTTTTTTTTGTTTTTTTTTTTTTTTTTTTTTTTTTTTTTTTTTTTTTGGTTTTTTGAGACAGGGTTTCTCTGTATAGCCCTGGCTGTCCTGGAACTCACTTGGTAGACCAAGCTGGCCTCGAACTCAGAAATCAGCCTGCCTCTGCCTCCCGAGTGCTGGGATTAAAGGCTTGCGCCACCATGCCCGGCTGGTTTGTGAGAATTTTATTGAGTATTTTTGCCTCGATATTCATAAGGGAAATTGGTCTGTAGTTCTCTTTCTTTGTTGGGTCTTTGTGGGGTTTAGGAATCCGAGTAATTCTGTCTTCATAGAATGAATTGGGTAGCACACTTTCTGTTTCTATTTTGTGGAATCGTTTGAGGAGTATTGGAATTAGGTCCTCTTTGAAGTTCTGATAGAACTCTGCACTAAACCTATCAGGTCCTGAGCTTTTTTGGTTTGGATACTATTACTGAGTGTTTCTAGATCTTTAGAGAATATGGGATTGTTTAGATGGTTAATCTGATCCTGATTTAACTTTGGTACCTGCTATCTGTCTAGAAAATTGTCCATTTCATACAGGTTTTACAGTTGTGCGGAGTATAGGCTTTTGTAGGAGGATCTGATGACTTTTTGGATTTCCTCAAATTCTATTGTTATGTCTCCCTTTCATCTCTGATTTTGTTAATTAGGATATTGTCCCTATGCACTCTAGTTAGTCTGTCTAAGGGTTTATCTATTTTGTTGATTTTCTCAAAGAACCAGCTCCTGGTTTGGTTGATTCTTTGTATAGTTCTTTTTGTTTCTATTTTGTTGATTTCAGACCTGAGTTTGATTATTTCCTGCCATCTACTCCTCTTGGGTGAATTTGCTTCCTTTTGTTCTAGAGCTTTTAGTGTGTTCTGTCAGGCTGCTCTTGTGTGCTCTCTCCAAATTCTTTTTGGAGGCACTCGGAGTTATGAGTTTACCTCTCAGGACTGCTTTCATTGTTTCCCATAAGTTTGGATATGTTGTGGCTTCATTTTCATTAAACTCTAAAAAGTCTATAATTTCTTTCTTTATTTCTTTCTTGACCAAGTTATCATTGAGTAGAGTGTTGTTCATCTTCCACATTTTTGTGGGCTTTCTATTATTTATGTGGTTATTGAAGATCAGCCTTAGTCAGTGGTGATCTTATAGTATGCATGGGATTATTTTGATACTTTTGTATCTGTTGAGACCTGTTTTGTGACCGATTATATGGCCAGTTTTGTAGAAAGTACCATGAGGTTCTCTGTCTTCTATATATCTGATTGGAGCCTGTTCTTCATGTAATCCCAGTTGAGTCAGAACTTTTCAGAGTCCAGCTTTCTTTGTGATCCTGTGATTTAGGGATCCTGTGATGCTGAGATTCTGGGTATGTCAGAGTTCTTGGCAGTCAAGTTTCCTCTGAGACCCTGAGATCCTAGTGTGAACAAGCTCATAGTATCATAGATCCTCTGTGTGTGCTTGGAAATGGTACCTCCTCTGGGGAGTATGGGTCTGTTCACTGAGTTTGGAAACCAAGGTAGATCAGTGCCCCCTGTTATAAATTTCAACCACTGGCCAGGCAGGATTCCTGTGTCCATGCTCCAGCTGGCCCCAGGCACCCCCTGGTTCTGTTGGAACAGATGTAGTCTTCCACTCACCAGTGATCCTAAAATCCTGGGAGTGCTAGGGCACCTGTAGGATAGAGAGTCCTCTAGAGACCGTGGGACAGTCCACCGAGTTCAGGCAGGACCAAGGTGGCCTGGTGCTGGTGCTGACTGGAAGGAACCCAAGCCAGTGATTGGATGGGGTTCCTGAATCTGTGCTCCAGCTGTACCCAGGAAATTGTACCTCCTCTGGGGAGCATGGGACTGTTCACTGAGTTTGGAAACCAAGGTAGACTAGTACCCACTGTCAGGAACCTCAGCCACTGGTCAGGCAGGGTTCCTGTGTCCATGTTTCAGCTGGCCCCAGGCACCCCCTGGTTCTGTTGGAACAGATGTTGTCTTCCAGTCACCAGTGATCCTAAGATCATGGGTATCCTAGGGAACCTGTGGGGTGGAGAGTCCTCTGGAAACTGTGGAAATGCCCCATTCAATGAGTTCTTATTATTAATAAATTTCCTACAAGCTGAAGGAACAGAGAATAATGTCTACATGTAGTTCACAATAATGAGAGCCAATACGTTTACAAATGTTGCATGAAATTTGACTATTTACGTATTCTCTGTCTGTTAAACTGTTGGGAGAAAAAAATCTAGTATAAATATTATTTTTCTGATGAATCCAATTACTTTATGAGTGTTAAGGATTAGCAATGATTTGTCTTCTAACCCCCTTTACCCATACAGCTTTCCCAAAGCTTTGTGTCATAGTATGGCCAAATATTGAGCTTGTGGAATGGAGACACTATCTAAGCATAACATGAGGCATAATTGTGGATTTAAGTTTTCAGTTGGATTGCTTGAAGCAATATTTTTAAAAAAGATATTATTCTCTAACAAAGGAGTAATTTTCATTAGCAGTAGGCTTACTTTTTTATTTCTATGGATTGTACAGGTTTATTTCCTTTAATAGAGATTTGTGCAATTATTAAAATGTTATTTTTCAAATACTTATCAGTAGAGAGCAGTATGCCTAGTATAGACTAGGGTAATTATCAGTTAATTTGACACCTTACTAATAGATGGGTTCCCAAACAGCAAAGCTTTAGAGAGTACCATTTCTTCTCTGCGTTGTCTACAAGCATACTGCTACATGAGTGAAATCTCTCCTCAGATTGTTTTCTAAGTGCCTGTATAAAGTAAAATTATATGTTTGGATGTATTTGCTACATTTAGATAGTGTTTTCTATATGCTTGTCTTAAATTTTTACGTCTCCAATTAGAACCTAATTTAATAATTTGTGCTATCAATTCATTCCATTGCCATTTATTTGAGAGTCTAAGCTTGACTGAAAATGTGCACATGTTCTGCCAATGATCATGGAAATATTACTGTAACTTACGTTTGTCCATGTTATTCATAATTCCAACAGTTTCTTGGAAGCTTAGTTGATTGATTTTATTTCTTAACAATTGGTCAAACTTTGGAGGTTTAACAACAATCAAAAGGAGCTCTGAAGATAAGTTTATCATAATGGAGCTAAGGGGAAGTAGCTGAACTCCCTTTGCAGTTACTTCTGCCCTATTACTCCAAGCTGACATGCCTCTTAAGCAATGTGACTCCCAATTATCTAGAAAGATTGGTAGAGGAATTTTAATACAGCAACATGACTGCTCTGGGAAATAAAAGTTACATTTACATCTGGCACCCAACATGGTGCCATATAAAGACTATTCAGTCATTCCCAAAGAGAATGTAAAACTGTCCTGTTCTTTCCACCAGCATTGCTACTCCACAGGTACACAGGGGCATTGTCATCTTCTACTGTTCTTAATCTCTTGTTGCTTATGGTCTGGTTTATTCAGACTGTGAGTTTGTCTGCTCCAGTGATCATAAGGAAACGTCAGTCAGAGTGAGATACAGGCAGTCTAAAATTCTTCTTACAAATTTTCATATCAAAGTACTCCTACTGACATCTGTTTGAAGTTATTACTGCTTTGTTCCCTTTTCCTATTCAAAACATGATATATTCTGTAATATTTTCTTATAATTGATTTATTTATATTTTCATAGATCTCTCCAAATTTTGCAGAACAGCCATAGTAAAAACTGGGTGCTCCCATACTAGAGGAAAAAAAATGAGGCAAAATAAATTGTAGCATTTATAAAGATGAGCTAAGGAGGAGTGTACAATTTTGTTGATATCATTTGTTGTCCTAAAATAAGCAAAAAGAGAAAAAATATGGTATGTTTTATTGTTAGAACACAGTCCAAATATAGAATCATGTGAGGGGAATTCTCAGTGCTTCTGAGTAAACTACAAGAAAATTAGAGAAGCGTCGTGTGAAATTAGTTTATGCGCTTCCCAGATGTAATGGATAGGAGTGACTTTAGATTATTCATTACAAGTGGCTATTATTAGTTGCTTATATTCCTTCATCGAAAAACTTGGGTTTATTTGGTGTATATGGGAGGGGGGTAATGTTGTTGTTTTTTAGGGTCTGTTTGTTTGTTTGTTTGTTAGTTTTTCTGTTTTGTTTTGTTTGCCATCTGTGGCTTGTCATTGTGATTTTACATTTTTTATGTGATTCTTCTCAACCCTCAGAGTATAAATTTTCTGATGATTTGAAAGACAGTTTGGTATTACAGAAGGCTTTAGTTTGCCACAATTATCAGCTCCATTTTCCCAGGTTCAACTGCCAACTTGAGCATTAAACAGTCTAACATTATTTTATATGTAGATGAAACTTTATCTGAATTGTTCTTCATGCCAATTAACTTTTCTGCTCACTGTTTTGAACAAGTTCACGAACATTTTGAGGTTTAAGTCATTTTTATATACTCCATGTCAGTGTTTAATCTCTGACTTGCATTAAAAGCTTTAACTCAATGCATGATGTATCCTCTTGTCTTGAAGTGAATTGCTTACAAATGTACCATATTTAGATATTTTCAATAATTTTACAATGTTATACTACTCACCTATTTTTGAATGCCTTTATATCTTAAGTCTTTTCAACATGACAATTTCTTCAGTGAACATCGTTTTGAATATTATGTATGCATACTTTGAGTATGTAAGTATAAACAATTATTTAATAATTTTTCAGCAAAAGTAGAATGCTAATTTCTGTTAGAGACTCTTTCTGGCTTAATATGTATAATGTGGCTTTTATTTTCTCTTTGAGATTAAAGCTGACATTATTTTCAATTCGACTTCTCATCATTGGCTGTTACTCTGATCACTTAACTTTGCTTAAACCAATTCACCTGACTGTAGAAGCTTTTTCCCATGGAGATAGCCCTCCCTAGTATAGTTCATTAATTAGTAATGGTTTGTAAAAACAGAAGCCAAATTTACTTTCATAAATGCTCAGATCCAACTAAAACTCTTCAAGATAATCCATTCATATAAAGGATTCTTAACCTTAAAATCAATGGAAATATTTAAAACAATAAAAATTCTAAAATCAAAATTATTTATAACCCTGGCATTTGGGCAAAACTCTATTAAATTTGATCTAATAGCATGTTTGTTTTTAAGACACAGAGTTTACATTTTTAACGTAAGATGACATAATAATTAAATACTTACAGTTATGAAGTTATATTTAAGTAAGCATGATGCAAGATGGTGAGATATGTATTAGAAAAAAATGGGTTTGTATGATTGAGAGTTAACAACAGAAAAAAAATCATTGTTATGAATACTGGCTGAAAATAAGAAAACAATGACTACTAAACTGTATCCATATGGTATGATAAAGAGCCACAGATCACAGGGGGATTTATACTGTTCTAAATGTGCAGGAGATAAAAAAAAAAAAAGATGAAAGGATGAGTGCTGAAGATTTTTATGAAAATTTATGTTGATGTGTTAATTCACACTGAGTTTTAGTTAGGATTCTGAATATTTTGACATGCTTAAATATGTGTGTGAAGTCCCATTATTCTGACTTTTAATAAAAACTATCAGTTGAAAATGCCCCAAGCTCTCTATTCCTCCCTGGCTCTGGATTCACCCAAAAGAGAATACTAGGGGTTATCTCATTGTAGTAGGAAATGAAAGAGGATTGAAATATGGTACCAAGGTAACTAGAACTGCTTCATTATTGGCAGAGGTTTGGAGTAATTATGTCTGAAGAAAGATGCTTTTGTAGTACTGCTCCCACATCTCAGAAAAGCCCTGTCCTTTTCTTGATCTCAGCTACTTGAGTTGAACAAAGATGAATGTGCTCCATTTTGAAGCTTTCATTGGTACACATGGTGCTTCAGATTTTTACAGTCTGACAAATCTAATTTCTTGTAATTTACCTTACATTAACGTGTATCATTCCATCTTCCTTTGACAGGTTTCTTAAAACGGCACATTCTTTAATTGGCAAAAAGCCCGCAGAAGATTTATGATAAAATAATGGAGAGAATCTTTTGAGTTTTTAATTAGGTCAAGCCGATTTTCTTTTCTTACAGCCAAGGACATCATTAGAAAATTCTTTGTGTGATACAGGATTTCAAATGCAGCACAGTCAATGGCCTTTCCATTGTCCGAAAATAATAGGGCTCACTCTTAATTATATTCCAAAAAAGGCACAACAGAAAAAAATCTCAAAGTACAATATTCTTTTATTCCAGGTTTCCACGGGTCAAGATTTGCAAAAGGGTAGATAAAAATCAGTCAATTTTGAATGCGCAATGTATATTATAAACTCACCCATGTTTTTGTGTAATGCTGTGATAACTGTGGGGTCATTGTGATTTCATATGGGCAGGTTCTATTTTATATTAAACAATAACATTTGTGCAAACCCTTACATATATTAGCACTTCAAATAACTTAAAATGTTTTGCACTAAGATATCTTAATGTTGCCTTCTTTTGTTCTTTAGAGTATTTGAATTAGAAATGCTATTATGTAAAATTATGTAAGGTGTACTAAACTGAATTCTAGCTAATGTACACTCGACTAAATTTTAGCCATTGAAGTATAACTTTTCAAATACACAAAACTAAAAGGTATAGTGATAAAATTCCACATTTTAAACACTTGCATGGCATTTTACTGTTTACTAATAAAAATACACCAAGGTCACTACATATATTGCTTAATTATGCTTTTACCTATTAGAATAATCTCATTGACTTTAAATATGTGATATAATTTAAAGATAGTGGAGAAAACACACACACATATGTGTGTGTGTGTGTATGTGTGTGTGTGTGTGTGTATGTGTGTGTGTGTGTGTGTGTATATATATATATATATATATATATATATATATATATATATATATAAAAACAAATATAACAGAATGAAAAGTCTTGCCAAAGATAATGTGACATGATTGATAATTGGTTTTTGGATAAGTATATTTAAATATGCATCAAATCTTGAATTCAGTGTCTGCAAATATTTCTGTCTTGATCAAAATCCATGTATTTTAGAAGGGAATTAATGAAAAAAGACTGCGTTAATTTCGTGGATGAAGATGTTTTCTGTTTAGAGCAAAGTTGAATGTATCTGCCAATTAACAGTCCTTGTATAGCTAATTATTCAAAATTCTTCTGTTTCTCAAAACACAGAAAACAGGAATTTTCATCTCTTATTACAAAGGATTAAATATTTATTTTTAAAAGGAAAATAAAAGAGGCTCATTCAATGGACTTATCTCTCCATTCAAATCACCCCTTACCTTCCCAGACCAAGTGAAATTCTTTCCTTTCATATCTAGAATCATAGAATCATAGAATAATGCGTGAAAAACCATGTAGTTTTTCTAAAGGAATATATACTTAAAATAATTTTCTTCTTATATTAAATGACTTACTAATTATTTAAGCATTTCATATTATGTCTTTTGATCATTTTCACCCCTTCTCAAAATTCCAACTCCATGAGATTTTTGAAACACACACAGAGGGAGAGAGAGAGAGAGAGAGAGAGAGAGAGAGAGAGAGAGAGAGAGAGAGAGAGAAGCACACATGCATCAGGCATGGCATGAACAAACACACACAGAGAGACTTCAATTTATCCTCTAAATATATTCTTGGCTGTGTATCCGAAGACATTAATCAATGAAATAGAATTTTGACTCACATATAAGCTCATACTCCTACATCTATCCAAATATGCCAACTGAGTGAAAAAAAAAAAAAAAAAGAACATCTTCAACATCGCAAATCATGCTGGTTAAACTACATGTAGGAGAATGAAACATTGTCATCCTCTGTGTTTCCTAAACAAATCTTCAAGTGGATCAAAAACTTCAACATAACACCTGATATTTGGCAAATGATAGGGAAGAGAGAAACTAGGGCAAGCTTTTGTAATTTTGTACAGGAAAAGGCTGTCGAACAGGAGCCTGGTACCTAATGTAAAACTAACCAAGACTAGAGAAGTGAGAAATCGTGAAACTAAAAAAACGTCTGCACAGCAAAGGATACCTTCATTTGAGAGACAACAATGCCTGCGAAGTAGGAAAACATCTTTAACCACTTTTTGCCTAAGAAAGTGGAAGTATCTACAACATACACACACACACACACACACACACACACACACACACACACACAAACGCGCGCGCGTGCGTGCACCCACACAGGAATTGAAAATTAGGGCATGAAGGGGGAATGAAGGGGGAGATAGAACCTGTGGAGACCACCTCCAGTAGATAGGCACGGCCTCTGGTTGAGGGACGGAGCCACCCACCAATCTCAAAGATTTTCAACCCAGAAATGTTCCTGTCCAAAGGAAGAACAGGGAAAGACTGGAATAGAGACTAAAGAAAGGGTAATCTGGGGACTGCCCCACCTAGAGATATATCATCTCTGCAGGCACCAAAGTTGCCTGGGATCAAGAGGTGCTTGCAGACAGGAACCAAGTGTGGCAATTCCTTGGGAGATCCGGCCAGCAACTGACCAACGCAGATGCAGATGAATGAAGCCAACCATTAGACTGAACTCAGGGAACCTGATGGGGGAGTTGGCACAAGGCTTGAAGGAGTGGAGCAGAGGGGCATTGCAACCCCATTGAAGAACAAAATAGGCCGCTTGACCACCCAGTTCTCTCAAAGTCTAGACCACCAACCAAGGAGTGTACCTGGAGGGATCCATGGCTCTAGATAGAGTATGACTTGCCTGAAAGCAAAGGGATGGGAGGCCCTTGATCCCAGGATGGTTTGATGCCCATGAGAAGGGGGATGCTGAAGCAGTGGAGTGGGAGAGTGTCGGTTGAGGAGGGAGAACTATCATGGGGGAGGGAGAAGGGAGGATGTGGGATGGGAGGTTGGTCGAGGGGATAACCTGGAAGTGGGATATTATTTGAGATTTAAACGAATGGAATGATTAATACGAAAAAAAAATATCGCATGGAATTTTTGTGAGAAATATTAAAAAAATTGTCAAAAGAATATTTTTTCAATCAATTCAACTTCATATCCACCAGAGAATGCAAATTAAAACTACACTGAGAATTGGCCTTCCCCTAATCAGAATGACTACTATAAAACAGACAAAATAAATAACAACAAATGCAGGTCTGGATTCGGGGAAATGAAAACACCCAGTGCCTCTGGATGGGTAAATGGGTGCAGCATCTGTGGAAATCAGGGTGGAGGTTTCTCAGAAGTATAAAAATAGAACTCTCTCAGGGCTCAGATATACCATTTTTGGTAAATATCCAAAGGATATATGTCCTACTGTAGAGATACTCATCCATTTTCATTGTTGCTCTATTCATAAAACTCCAGGAAATGGAAATAAAATAGGTGCCCATCAACTGATGAAAGAGTTATAAAAGTGTGTTATAATATCCAGAGAGGTGAAGCGGGCAAAACCTGGAATAGATTTCAACCTGGGCCTCTCTTAGGTCTGAGTTGTGTGTATCCCCTTCCTAGTAATACACTTGGACTCAGAGCCCCTTTACTTGGATTTGTGACACACAAATGCCCTTATACAAACAAAGCAGCTAACAAGCTTGATTGCCACATAGAGAACAATCAAACAACACTTATACCCATCTCCGAACAATCAAATAGATTTTACCGACCCAAACAAGAGTCAGACAAACTCTATTCAAAAATATTCCAATATTAGTAAATCATAAGGAATTGAAAGGTTGACCCGACTTCAACTGGTTAGGTGTGTATGTGTTATAAGGCAAAACTATGGCCCCAGAGTTCATTCTTTTGGAGAGAATTCCACACTTAGCATATTGGACTATGAAACATAGCTTACATATGGTTAAAATGAGATGCATATCATGAAATGGAATCATTGGAGGGATAATAAACAAAGGAGGGAAAGATTTGGTTGTCATTTTTAAAAACTGATTTGATCTCATTCTAAATACATATCTATACCTATAGACAAATGTAGTTCTCATCTCTTATCAGCAAAGATTCATTTCGAAGCGAATGAAGACTATTAGAGATGTATAGAGCTAGGCAAAATTTAGAGAAATAATGTGGGTGCCCAGTCCTTATCCTTACTTCCACAGTCCAACCTCTATACCTATGGCTTAGGAATATTATGAATGAGAAAGCGGGAATATTGTAAAAGCCAGAGCAGCAGACCTTGTGCTGCAACATTGTTTCTTTTAGATATGACAAGCAAGCTACACACATGAAATCCTAATAAGAAATACGTAATGACAAGAGTTGATGCTCAGAGAATATTTACCTCTTAAAATCATTAAAATTTTGAATGCAAAAAATTACAAAAAAAACATAAAGGTAAATTAATTTTTTCAATTATTTATTAGATATTTTCTTCATTTACATTTCAAAGCTATCCCGAAAGTGCCCTATACCCTCCCCCCGCCCTGCTCCCCTACCCACCCACTCCCACTTCTTGGCCCTGGTGTTCCCCTGTACTAGGGCATATAAAGTTTGCTAGACCAAGGGGCTTCTCTTCCCAATGATGGCTGACTACGCCATCTTCTGCTACATATGCAGCTAGAGACACGAGCTCTGGGGGTTCTGGTTAGTTCCTACTGTTGTTCCACCTATAGGGTTGCAGACCCCTACAGCTCCTTGGGTGCTTTCTCTAGCTCCTCCTTTGAGGACCCTGTGTTCCATCCTATAGATGACTGTGAGCATCCACTTCTGTATTTGCCAGGCACTGACCTAGCCTCACAAGAGACAGCTATATCAGGGTCCTTTCAGCAAAGTCATGCTGCATGAATACAAGAAATTGCCCTGTCTTATGATTTAAACATGTTTTATTTCAAAATATTTTTTAAATATTTAAATATATTATTTTGCATATATAAAAGCATGCTTTTTAATTTTATTCTACTTTGTAACTTAATTAGCTGAAGAAACTTAGCAGATATTAATTTTAGGAAATCTACATACTATAGAAAGGCATAAAGAATGTTTTAGATGGTATTTCAGAAACCCAATGTCAGGTTTCTTTCTGTGTTCCACTGCTCTAGATATTACTATTTAAGCTCCAGTTAAGGAATTTCATAAAATGTTAACATGGGAGTTAGCCTACAAAATAGTCGAAGTGAGTTCTATGTAATTAAGCCTTTCTTGTTCCCAAAGGAAACAAGCATTCCAATTAGGTAAAACATTGATTATATATTACTTTAATTGGTCACAGATGCATGTTTTGATTAGGAAATTTATTATTTTAAAAATTAACTTTGCAAAAAATTGGCCAGAAAAATACATTAAGAAATGAAAATCTTTGCCCCATAAAGCCTGACAACTTGTGTTTGATCCCCAAATCTCATGGTGGAAGAGAAAACTGACTTATGGAAGTTTTTGTTAGAGCTCCACATATGTGCCTTCACTCTCCTACATGTAATAATAACAAGTTGAAATACAGACAGTTGAAATGAAACAAGAAAAAAATATGCAAAAGTATGCTGACTTTAAGCATAACTGCTGTCTAAGTAAGTGATTAGGTTTGCTAAGGACAATGAAGGTTCTTTCCTGAACATGCATATCATTTTTTAATTGATTCAATTCAAATTCTGAGCTAAGGTAACATCAGTCCTTCTTAAAAGATGGTGATGTTAAAGCGCAAAGTTACTATTCTAAATATGCTCAAATGGTAGATTGGAGAGTCTCAATTCAAGTCCAGATTCCTGCCCTCTGAGTTTGAGTCTATGCTCTGAGCTAGGTACATCAAAAACTCAATAGAATACACATAAGAACAATTTTAATAAAATGTATAGAAGTAGAAAGTTTACAAATATTTAATTTCCATAACAACAATGTAGGGTTTGAATTATAACTTCACACAAAGTGAATCTGGAAGAAACTAGTTAATTTATATATTTTATAAATTATATATAAATCTATATCACAACAAAGATTTTCTCCATATAAAGTTTGTATTTTTTAAGATTCTTTGTTCTTGCCAATGTATTTTCTCTATCATGGGCAATCAACTTCAAAGTGGAGAAAAATTAATAGGAGAATATCTTTTCAGAACACTGAATACATTAAAGTATTTGAGAATTTTACACATAAATACAAAATGTTTCAATTTTGAGATTATTATTATATGAATGTCTCTTTTCCTCTCTTTCCTCAACATTTTCCAGTCCTATCTCTCTTTTAAAATTATGTCATTTTCTACTTCAATATCTAATATACAGTATAAAATATATTGTATATTTTATATATAAATATATTATATATTCTTATGTACATAAATGTATTCAATTCATAAGCATATATGTGTATTTCTAAATATACATTTGTGTTTACAATTACAGTATACGCTTCTAAATAGTTAAACACAACCTGCTTAATCTACAAAATGTTACTATTCAGATAATTTTGTATTGGATTAGAATTTGTGTGATCTTTCTAGTGCACTTAACATACATTTTTATTATATCAACCTGCCTTTCTTCTTCCCACTTTCTATGTCCCCCAACTTCATAGCCTCTATCAAGTTCAGGTCTTCTTCTTCTATAAGTCTCTATCTATTTCTTTTCTGTTTTAGTATTTTTGGTGTTCTGTAAGCTTTTTGTACTTTATTAGACATGTCCTTTGTAAAATTAGAAAAAAAAATCTATGATTTTTTAAAATTAATTTATTTTTTACACACCACATTTTATTCCCTCTCCCATCCACCCTCTGACTGTTCCACATCCCATATCTCCTTCCAACTCCCATGTCTACATGTGGATTTCCCTGCTTCCCATCCCACTTTACAAATAAACTTCCCAGATCCATCCATTTGCCTAGGAATTTCGTATATTTATTGTTTTTAATAGCTGAGTAGTACTCCATTGTGTAAATATACCAAATTTTTTGTATCCATTCCTCTGTTGAGGGACATCTGGGTTCTTTCCAGTTTCTGGCTATTATGAATAAGGCTGCTATGAACGTAGTGGAACATGTGTCCTTATTACCAGATGGAATATCTTCTGGATATATGACCAGTAGGGGTATTGCAGGATCTTCCGGTAGTACTATGTCCAATTTTCTGAGGAACCGCCAGACTGATTTCCAGAGTGGTTGAACCAGCTTCCAGTCCCACCAACAATGGAGGAGTGTTCCCCTTTCTCCACATCCATGCCAGCATCTGTTGTCACCTGAATTTTTGATCTTAGCCATTCTTTAAAGGTCTTGGAAAGATCAGGAATTCAAGGCCCTTACCTAAACATGATAAAAGCAATCTACAGCAAACCAGTGGCCAACATCAAACTAAATGGAGAGAAACTGGAAGAAATCCCACTAAAATCAGGGACCAGACAAGGCTGCCCACTTTCTCCCTACCTATTCAATATAGTACTTGAAGTCCTAGCCAGAGCAATTCGACAACAAAAGGAGGTCAAGGGGATAAAATTGGAAAGGAAGATCTCAAATTATTATAGCTGGCATATGCTATAGTGTCTATGTTTGGTGACTGATTGTGGGATGGATCCCTGGCAGCCGCAGTCGTTGGGTCCATCCTTTGGATTTAGCTTCACAGATGCTCTCTTTAACTCTTTCAATGTGTGCTTTGTTCTTAATTCTAGGAAGGGGTGACATGTCCACATTTTGATCTTCCTTCTTCTTGAGTATCATGTGTTTACTAAATTGTATCTTGGGTAGTCTAGGTTTCTGGGCTAATATCCACATATCAGTGAGTACATGTTATGTGAGTTCTTTTGTGAATGGGTTACTTCACTCAGGATGATGGCCTCCAGATCCATCCATTTGCCTAGGAATTTCATATATTTATTATTTTTAATAGCTGAGTAGTAATCCATTGTGTAAATATAGCAAAATTTTGTATCCATTCCTCTGTTGAGGGACATCTGGGTTCTTTCCAGTTTCTGGCTATTATGAATAAGGCTGCTATGAACATAGTGGAACATGTGTCCTTGTTACCAGAAGGTGGACACCAGAAAATCAAATATCCCCATTAAAAAGTGGGGCACAGAGTTAAACAAAGAATTCTCAACTGAAGAATACCGAATGGCTGAGAAGCACTTGAAAAAATGCTCAACATCCTTAATCATCAGGGAAATGCAGATCAAAATAACCCTGAGATTCCACCTCACACCAGTAAGAATGGCTAAGATCAAAAATCCAGGTGACAACAGTTGCTGGCGTGGATGTGGAGAAACGGGAACACTCCTCCATTGTTGGTGGGAATGCAAGCTGGTTCAACCACTCTGGAAATCAGTCTGGCGGTTCCTCAGAAAATTGGACATAGTACTACCGGAAGATCTTGCAATACCTCTACTGGGCATATATCCGAATTGATCCATTCTTATCACCTTGTACTAAGGTCAAGTCTAAGTGGGTGAAGGACCTCTTTTAGACAAGAACAATTTGGAACAGAGATTTTACTGTGGGATGGCAACCCTATCCCTCACTTGATGTCCTGTCTTCCCGCTGGAGGTTAGCTCTATAAGTTCCCTCTCCCTACTGTCAGACATCTCATCTAAGGTCCCTCCCTCTGAGTCCTGAGAGTCTCTGACCTCCCAGGTTTCTGGTGCACTCTGGAGTGTCCCCAAACCTCCTATTTCCCGAGGTTGCCTGTTTCCATTCTTTCTGTTGGTCCTCAGGGCTTCAGTTCTTTTTCCTCACCCAATACCAGATCAGGTTCCCCTCTACCCTCCCAGTCTCTCTACCCCTGTCTACTTTCCCTCCCAGGTCCGTCCCTCCACACTTGTGATTTTATTAAAAATGTTTTCTGAGTTTTTTAGCTGGGATGATGATGATTCTCCTCCTCCTCTCCTCTCTTCCTTCTCTTCTTGGTCTATTCCAATTATTCTTATATTTGAACTTTTCATGGTGTCTCAGATTTTCTGAATGTTCTGTCAGGGATTTTTTAGTTCTCTGTCACTTTCTTTGTGTCATATACTTGCTTTTTCTATTATATCTTCTATACCTGAGATTCTACCTTCCACCTTTTGTTTTCTATTTGTGATTTGTACCTAAAATTTCCATCTCCAGCATCTCTTCAGTTTGTGCTTTGTTTAATGCTTCTATTTACATTTTTAGTTTTTGAACCTTTATATTAATTTTCTTTACATCCTTTTTTTCTGACTTTTTAAAAAAGCATTTACTAATTTCTTCCCAATATTTTGGTTTTATGTTCCAGGACTTCATCAAATAATCTAACCATTTCTTCCTTATGGGAGGGACTCTATCACCATGGTAGTATTGCTTCTAAGGTCATCTTTTTGCTTCAGCAGTTTTGGACTATCCAGGACTTGCTGTAATATAATAACTGGGCTCTGCTTTTGCCATATTGTCCTGGCTGTTTGTTGTCTACATATGCTTTCTTCTCAGCATATGAAATTGGGACAGCTATAGTTTCAGATGCTAATTTCTGAGTTAATCTTTATCAGATAGATTTTTTTTCTTAGTTTCTCTCCTTTCTGGTATTTTCACCTGGGTGGCCTGTGGTTGTGGAGATCAGTGAATCCTCAGGTTCATTAGGATGTCTCAGCTCAAGTTTTGGCATTCTGTGTGATCTATTGTGAACTTTGTGTTTTGGGTGCTGCAATTTGCCTATGGGTTTTTAGGGTTCTAGAAGCTGCTATTGTCTCTAGGATTCCAGAAACCTGTATATCCTCTGGTAGAGAAGAGAGACCATGTGGGTCTAAGGGACTATTGAGTTTTGAATACCAGTGTGGCCTCTGGATATTCAGGTTACCAACATTACCTCTGAGAGAGAAGAGTGCTTTTTCCAGAGTGGTGGGCTGGGATATGGGCACAACTGGGAGGGAGGGGATACTGTTGTGGGAAGTTGGGCAGGCTATGAGGAAGTGTTGGATATCTTTTGGTATGATCTCACATGGCCTCTGGTAGATTAGGAGAATTTTAAATAATATTTTTAAAGTATATGTTGAAAAATTGTGCAATTAAACAAATATACTTTTGTGAATCTATCACATTTTTAATTTCACTTTCTAAAAAAAAATGTTTGTATCTTGGGGCTACTAAAAATAACTCATCATAAACAGTTCTCAAAAGGTTCATACATCTTCAATTCTATAGGATAAATGCCTACAAGTTCAATTTTGAGTCATAGGTTGACAGTATATTCAGACCTTAAGGAACTGAAGAGTTGCTTGGCAGAATTGCTGTACCATGATATATTCTCTTATGCATTTTTGAAGCGTTTCAGATTTCTGAACTCTTACAACTGTTTAGTATATGCCCTGCTCTTGGCTCAAGCTGATCTACAGAAATATTTTCTCAATGTCTGTCTTCTGTTTAAAAATCTCCTAAAAGGATTTTACACCCAATAAGAGTTTTAAATTTTAATGACGTCTCTATATTCTTACTGTCAGCAATTTTAAGCAGTTGTGAGATTCTGCATTAAGCACTGTCAAATGTACAAGGGAACTCCCCAAGGGGTTCACTAATACATGGCTCAGAATTTATGAATCACTATGAATTTTGAAAGCAGTTTCATACTACAGCCACTATTAAAGTTATAGTACCAGGTTCAAACTGGGCCCTGTGAGTTCTCCGGGATGAGCTATACATGTGTTATTGGTGAGGTTTACACAGAAGAAACTCTTGTTTCCACTTGAAGCTGGCCTTAAAGGCTGTTGATTCTCCCGTAACATTCCTGTCACGGTTAAACTCATAGACATATCTTCCCACACAGGTCATTATTGTAACCCACAGGATTCAAAGCTGAGGAAGACTTTCCATTCTCTCAAAGTCTGCATAGCGCTACCTTATACTAGGAAAATGTGCAGCAGCACTGAAGAGCTTTCCAGTCAATACTGACATGATTTCTCCATGTCCTAAGATCAATATATATGGAGTCCACAGCAGTAAAGTCTTACCAATAACTCAAGCCCAGGTGAATTACTGGGCCCAATAGCAATATGTCTTTTAAATTTTCATTTTGTATGGAGTTCAATAGTTTGTGTTGCGCAAAATATCTATGAGGTTTATTAGATATATAATAATACTATATTAGTACTGTTTTCTGCTTTTAGTTACTGTAGTGTACCTTTAAAAGGCAGAGCTGCACAGCATAATTAAGTACAGCAGTGCCTTGCCTAGCTGTTGAAAGAGATTTCTCTAATCTGATGTCCTAGGTTGTTAATATTTCTACTTTGTCCGTTCCAGAAATGCACTGTGCTGTGCCCTGTGTGAGACCTAAGGATTGCTCTTTCTAATGTTATCAAGTGTATTCTTTCCATTGTCTCGGGCACTTTCCTTATGTGTTCTTCCCAGAAGTCATTTGAAGGCTTGCCTGAGACTATCTGTAAATTGTTGAAGCTATCTCTTTTTCTTTGTTAATCCCTTTCTTGTATTTTATGATAACTTGTCCAGCTACCTAGGGCACCTCAGATTCTATATAAGTTTCTTCAATACATGTCTATTGTACCTAAATATGTACCCACACCAGGAAATGGGAACTCTCCTCTTCAAACAACAGCAGGAGATGTCTTTTGGCAGGATACAATATCTCTCTCTGCTTGAGATCCAATAAAAGTCCATTATTGTACATGATTTTCAGTTGTATTATTATTTAGCTTTTCTCTTTATTGAGATATGTTAAATAGGCTCCTATTTCTGCAACACAGTTGGAAAGAGATATTCATATTCGTGAAGAATGTCATTCCCTCCCTTTATTAAAGAACTACCAACAATAATACATAAGGTCACTGACATCTATAGAAAATTATGTGTGAGATGACAATGTATGAATTTATTCCATAATTTTGCAAGAGAAAATATTATTTATGATAAGCTAATTTAATTTTTTAACTAAAAAATATTTGGCGAGTCATTGCTTTCCTCCTTTGCCTGTTTTATAAAGAAATCAAATGTGAATCTGGGATAAAATACAGAGGCTATCATAAAATTTTACTTTTTCATTTAAGTGTCATTCATTTATTACTATTTTTATTTGAACCTAATATATATATATTAACTTTGTTTCAATAATTATGTCTATCCTATCAGGACATTTAAATGATTTATGCAATATAGGTGATATTTAAAAACTTAAAACAATAGTATGTGAAACATATTTAATGTATTATACCTTCATATATGTCATGTTAGGCTAGCTGAGTTACTTGAGGTTGTTAAATATATTTTTACATATTATTCTCTAGGAGCAGACTTTCTATTGTAACTTCTAACTTGGGGGAAATAATAATTTATATTATGTAGTGAGTGATCAAAGGATGATTGGTCAATAGCTGTGGGAATAAACATGATTTAGAAATGGGAGTACACTTGATGGATGGTGTACAAGTAAATATAACACAATATCCACTTTAATAAATCGTTATTTTCTTTTTAAATATACAATTAATTTATATATTTTATTAATTTTTAACCAACACATTTTGACATATTCTTTCCACATATATTAAGTTTTGACATAACTTTCCCCAGATACGCTCAATTTCCCTATGTAGCCAAGTTCTTCTACCTTCCTTTCTCTTTTTCAAAAACAGACTAAAAAGGAAAATATTTAAAAATCTAACTAAAAAGAGAGAGAAAAATAAAGCAAAAAGCATACAAAGTAAGAACCTATGAAATTAATTTTGTGCAGGCCAACTATTCCTAGCCAGCCCAGAGTTTGATTTGATTTTGTAGTAACACAGTGTTAGTTAAAACTGATTTTTTTTTCCTGATGCAAGAAGTTATTTATTGCAAATGAATTCTTGTTCAGGGTGGGCACTTGTGTCTAATCAATCTTTTCAGTGCTTGATTATTTTTTCTGGTTTAAAAATGTTCAGGCTTTGTTCATGTTGCCATAGTATCTGTAGTTCAATATGTGAATCAGTCTTGTGTCAGAGTAGCTCTGTATTTGAAGTCATCTACCATCTCTGGCTCTTATAATCTGTCCACTTCCTCTTCCATGTAGGACACTCACCCTTGGAGACAAAGGGAGTAATTAATAAAGACAAAACATTTACAGAAGAATACCACAAAGTCACTCTTTGCACATTTTCCATTTGTCGATTTCTGAATTAATGCTCATCTGCTGCAAGAAGCAGCTTTTCTGATGAGTTTTGATGATTACACTAATAATGGGGTATAGCAATATATCATGAGAAGTCATTCTATTGATATGGTCTTTTCAGAATAGCAATAGTAGGTTTTACTAGAGACCATGACTCATTTAGTCTTAGGTTTTATTTTTATCAGTGTCAGATGTAAGTTCCATCCAATGAAAACTGGTTGATTACAACTTTAACTATCATGTCACTATTGCCCTAGCATATCTTGTACACATGCCATTGATATGTAACTGAATTATAGTGACGATTAGTGTTCTCTTCTGATAGTGTGCCAAATACCTTCTAACTGCACTGAATATAGTCAGCAGGGATGAATCTTCTAATTTAGCACCAGTCGAATTTCCCCCATGTCCAGTAGCATAAGTAAGTTATTTCTTCAGCAATAGGCCCTTACTCCAGGTAATGAAGAATAACCAATGGCTTTGATAATAACTTGTGACATTTGGGTAAAGTGATGGAAAACCTTAGGCCAAAGACTCAACAAAATGCCATGTATTCTTGTCACTAGAGGTGTTAGTTAGTAGCATCATCTATCTAATTGATACATTATCTCCCTCATTATATAGTGGCACTTTAAATTTCTTTCATTTGTGTATATATTTTGGAACCATCTATATTAATATGTTTTCATATGATTTACACAGGCCCTTTGTGTTAGTCATTTGTACCCATATTTAATAGCTCAGAGACAAATATTTAACAACAAAACTGAAAAGTATTTTTTTTTGCTAATGTTCTTCATAAAGCATACAAGGACGAAGTTGACCTATATGTGCTTACATGCCACTTTTGCCTATGCCAGAAAGTATTTAATTTTAAAATAACATCAGCTGTGTGTTTATGTCTGCATACATGTGTGTACGTATGCACGTATGTTTATCTGTATGTGTATCTGTGTGTAGAGGAGGTGAGAAAACCCAAAGCAAGAAAGAAACAACTGAAATAAAAGTTTTACCTATTCAGTAGGTTAGTTAATTCCTTAGAGCTCTTTTATAAAGGAAAAAGAAAGAAAATTCCAGTGGGCATCTCAGCAAGTCAGACCATTGGGTTGATTCCAAAGCAATTAATTCTCAGTGGGGTGCAAGTGAATTCATTAAAACAAGAATTGTATTGCCTCTGAGGATTTGTGGTATGGTTCATATCTTTTAGAATAGTAACAGTCGAATGAGCATGCAAAGTCTATTGAAAGCTCCTTGGCTCCCCTGTCCTAATTCAGGTTGATTCGGGGTGAGATATAATTATACTAAAGGGTAATGACTATCTTTCCAGTGATGTAATACCCCTGCAGCTTTTATGTATATTTGCAACAATCTCTGATTTGATTGATGAGAAACATCAGGACATTGAATCAGATAAGCACACGTAACAGATCACTTTCAAATAAGAAATAACTTCAGTAAAAATTAGTTCATTTCAACTTGCCTACAAACTCCTCTACTTATGAGATTAATTCTGAATGGAAGAGGGTTTCTGGTTTCAGGCAGCAGTGTGAAAATTGTGAAAATCCAGGGATGTGCTGGGTTGGTAAATGCAAATGGTACGATCAACACTTCTCACATCTTGGTGATTTTTTTTTTTTAATTCTGCTATTTGTAGTAGCATAAACTTTGCTGATAGATATGGCTTGAGCTCACCTCTGTCACTTTAGAATTATATTTTTCTTTAAAAGAAAATACTGCACTATTACCTGGAACTCGGTGGGTACTCTGTCCATAAAAACCACGTCTCTCTACTATGGTAGCATTAGGATGTGATACCTTTTCAAGATAATTGACATTAAATGATGTCCTTAGGGTGAAGTACTTATTAAATGGTCAGTGCCTTTGCAGAGATCCGGGGAAAAAAAAATTCTGTTTCTCTTTGGTATAAAGGACCCTGGTCAAAAATAGACCTTCACTGATTTGACTCATATATTGACAGTATAGTCATTGATTTGTTAGAATTTCGTTATAGTAGCTTTCACTGAGTGTAATATTAAAAGATGCTCTTCCACCAACAAGCAATAAGATTTCGCCTTCATTCCCATCATAGATATCATATTAAATCATTTGCATTTACCTGAGCCATTCTTTCTGATGGACAATTAAAACAAAGGAAGTTCTTTACTACAGGATTCTGCATGATGCTCATTTTAGGTCCAATGCAAAGGAGGCAGATGTCCACAGAGTGGCACCTCTTAACCTGAGATCTGAAGTACATATCTTCTCTTAAAATTATTACATTAAAAAATCCAGGCACATCTCTATCCCCATATATTCATATCCAAACTCATAACAAGAAATATGTCTTCCTTTGTATCAAAAATAATTAATGTAAATGAACTCATAAAATAGTAATAGATTAGAATACTGAACACGTTTATAACTTACCAATGCAAACCTTTCTTTATAACTTCATGATATATCTAACCTTCAATTAATACTTCCCCCCCTTGTGATAATAGTCCACTTTTATTCAAAAGGAAAAATGAGGTGTCTAGGATAAATGAAGTTACTATAGCTCATCTAATAATATTTTCATTAGAAGAAAAATGTTATAAAATGTGGGTTGGTAAAATGTTTTTCCCATCTTTCAGATTAAGGTAGATGACCTTCATCTTTCTTCCAGAATACTCATTGGCTCCTTCATGGCCTGCTCATCACCTTGGATGCCTTGAGGCAAAATGACTTTTGAGTATGGTATTTATTTCCAGTCTCTTCTTATTCATTCTTCAGCCCTTAGTTATCTCCCCTAGCTATCGAGCAGTCCCACGACAGTGTTCTAACCTGTCATTCTACAGAAAAGTGATAACTCACTCTCCTTATGGAAGGACCATAGAGATTTAGTGTAGTTTCTGCCTCCTATAACATAGACTTTTTATGAAGGAGGGCCAGGAGTGATACTTTCATTTAAAGAATGGTAGAATTCAGGCATCATGTTATGGTGACATGTGGAGTGATAAATTCCAATGTCACCATGCGTTGTATAAAGTCAACCCAAGGTTTAACTGCAAGCTCTCTGAGCTCCATGACTGTATAGAAACAGGATATCATCTCATATAAAATACTGTATTTTGTCAACACTGCTCTAGAATTGTTCTTGTAGCTGCCTCATTTTTTGACTAGTGCTTTCTTTCTGGTGATTTTCTGAGAGAATTTCCTATATTTAGCTCAGTAGGTGGTTGGGAGATATTTGTTGATAAAGCTACCCTTACTACACAACAAATGTCATTATGGTTCCTGAGACACTTTTGTCTAATTGCTTTCAATTATCTTAGTCCATGCCCACCCAAGCAAAATGAAGTGGCAAATCAGGCAATCGTCTTGTGTATGTGATCAATATAGAAATTCAATATGGATAATTAAGGCGCCCCCCATGTTACTTTTTTTCCTATAACAAGCTTTCTTTTCACCAGAATTGTTCAGATAATTGCTTCAAACGTCCATTTTAGTTTGCATCACATACTCAGGGCTGTAACTAGTCTAACAGACCATAGAAAACAGAATAGCCAGTGCTTTTCTAAGAGCGCTATCTAGTTCACTCCTCTGTGGTGTGTCTGGATAAATCAGGCTAACTGGACCTGGAGAGTTTCACTGACAAATGCTATTTCCTATATTTGAGTTCTATAGGACATAGAGGAATGGTCTTGACTCCTGCTTGTCCAAATGTTATATATCTACCTGGATCTTCAAGGATTTGAACTTCACATATCAAAAGATATATGTAGGTAATTACTGAATCCTTTGGAATTGGGGTTCTTAAGGCAAACTAAAGAAACATTTGTGAGTGGATATGGGTAATCCGAATGTGACAAGAGGAAAAGTCAGTCTTGTTTATCATCAACTTGCAAAATAAATTATAATAGTACCATGACAGGGAACTCTATTCCTTTATCAAAATAAATTTGAACTCAATATTAGAGTAAACTTCTAAACATAATGCAGGCTTAAAAATATATACTGTTCAATTTAACTTCAAGTGCATGTTAAATATCCATATATCATAACCTTGTTTTCCAGTAATTTCCTTCCTGAAATTATGAACTAAATAGTCACTGAGTTTACTTTAAAAATCACTGAATCATGTGATTGTATTTGAGTGTGTGTTGATTACTGCTTCAACCAATCAGATAAGCCACTATAGCAGATTATTTCTAAAAGGGGTTTTAAAAGCAAATGAGGATTAATGAGAGAGCAGCATAGCTTCTTCCAACATAAAGGGCTTGAGAAACACTGCAAATATAAATAGAGCATAAACTATGAGAACTCTAACGGAAACCTGTTCTATTCTTTTTGTGATGAATTACCAAAACATTATTTTGGAATCACATTTATTTATATTTGGCCATCAAAACCTTTGTTTTTCTATGGAAAAAAGGAGTGTGTAAGCTTTAACTGCCTACTGCCTTCACAGTGGCTCGCAGTACAACATGTTTTTAGGAATATGCATATGCAAGAAATTGTGTCTTAAGATACACCTGGGTGTACACTTTAGGGAAAAAAATTCTTGGAAAAACAGATTCATTTTTCACCCAATTCAAATTCATTTATCGTACTATAGATAATCATTAAATCTCCTCAAAACTTGTCAAAAATATACCAGATGAAAATGAGGAAGAAATTAATCAATAGAATATTATGCTATAGACTTTTTTGAAAACTTATTTAAAACAAAAAACTACATCTGAAAAAATTGAAAATTTAGACTCTTCTCTCAACTGTCTCACCGCCACATCCTGATTTTCCTTTTCTTTTCACATAAAAAATGAATAAGCAGAACATGAAACCGGTACTTAATAATTTACTTTCAGAATGACTTGTTTTCCATTTTCACCAAAGAATTATTTTTCTCAAACTTCTAGCATATGTTTGTCCAGCCTGGATTGGGTTCACATTAGGCAATAATTATCAAAGCTTATAGGCAGACTTAAGACTCAAGTTGGAACTACCTCAGTCTTTCCTGTCAATCATTGCCATCTGTTCCTGACCCTGATATTGAGAAAACTCACTTTATACACAAGCAGACTTTTACTGAATTGAGTTCACTAAGAGACCGGTCATTGGATGCTTGCATTTCTCTGGCAGGTTACTGTAGTCAGAAACTCTCCCAAATCCTTACTGAAGGATGTTATTTAGCATCTGCTGATTAAAAAAAAAAAAAAAAAAAATGAAAGGGACTTTGTACTTAACAAAGTTCCATTTATTCTAAATCTCAAAATCCCCTAATTTTCGTAGTCTAACTGTTTTCTTTGCTGTGTTTAGTAACCAACTGTGTTTTTTAAAGAAAGCAACACATTAAAAACAATTATGGACCTAAACTACCTACACATCCTGAATTTCAAAGCGTGCAATTTAGGCCACTCTAAGAAAACCACAGAGACCAGGTGGGAAGGATTACCACCTTCAGCAAAACTCAGCAAGAGATATGTTGAAGATTGAAAAATGCCCAGGGTGTGAGCTAATTAGAAGCTTTTAATAAGTGGACTAGGTGAAAATTGTTAAAGTTACTGAGTATATAAAAAATTAGAAATAATACAGTAAATTCTTAGAAATGATTATTTAAAAATTTATAGCTATTCTATTGTTATTATAGTTTTTTATTACTCTTTAAAATGTTGGCATGCATATTCAGCATATTTTGATCTTATCCACTGTCCCTCATCCTTACCGCCATCCCTGATACACCTCCCAGAGACTGCCAGTACATTTTGCTCCCATGTTCATGTACTTAGTTTGATTAATAAGTAATTCAATACAGTTATCCAGTACATTTTCTCTGCCTATAAGGTGTAAATGATGTTTAGCAAGTTACACTGATGTCTTCAAATTGGCCTTCACTGATTTTTAAATTGGGAAATAGCAAATGTCAGTCATTGCTCATTTCTTAGACTTCATTGATTATTGTGGTTTGCTTTTAATATTTCGTCTGAAGTAATTGAAGAAAAAGCTATTAATACATGCCAAACTTTAGAATGGTCACTTACAAAGCTATAACATGTTTGTTTTATTTGCGAAACAGATTGTCACTACGTAGGCCTAGCTGGCCTTGAACTCACAGCAGTATAAATACCTCTTCTGGGATCAAAGGTATGTAACACTATGCTTGGGTAGTCATTCCACTTTAAACAAAAATGTAAAAGATATTTTGTGTCAGTTTTTGAAAAAATCATTTTGTAAATAAACATTATGTGCTCACTCATGATTAATAAGTGAAATTCCAATATAAACATTTTATTTTCCTCTTAGTCATCCTTATAAACATAATATCCACCCTTATCTCAATACCCCATT
The DNA here is from genome assembly GCA_902729485.2 of Mus minutoides. Classification (NCBI taxonomy): domain Eukaryota; kingdom Metazoa; phylum Chordata; class Mammalia; order Rodentia; family Muridae; genus Mus; species Mus minutoides. The sequence continues at coordinate 43,819 of LR752079.1, read as the reverse complement.
CATTGCAACTGTATACTGTCTTTCTTGATAATCTGACAACATTTAGGAAATTTCCTTTTTCTATAGAATTTTCAACATTCTGTTTACTGTAAATGTGGAGCAACAGAGATCTTTTTAACAAGCCGATTTCAATTTTTTTTTTGAATATTTGTCCAGGAAATATTTCTTGAGTCATACAGTAGTTCTGTTCTTGTGTAAACACAGCAGTATGTGGAACAGAGGAATCCCAGGTTCTGTGAAGTCCTGAGGAAATGCATTTGTTGACATCAGCCACCCATGCAAGAGCCAAAATCTCAGACCCTTGGAAAACTGGCAAAGCCTGCTCTGCAGATGAAACTGAGCATGATGTAAAAGGTTTCCTCTGCTCTGTTTGGGAATGTTGATAACGTGTACAGAAAATGCCAATCTACTCTTCTCTCTGCCCTTCAACCTTCATGACCTGAAAATTCTTCCCCAACTGCTTCTATCAAGACTAGCTAAACCTGTCTCCTTGTTTAGTCAGTGAATACAATAAACTGCCTCCTTCATTCAGTTCTATGCAACAGTGCTGCTTCTCTGTTCAACTGTGTATAATGAGTACGCTGAGGTACCCATTCTGGGGTATTGTAGCCTCATCCCCACAGAGAGAGCCCAGTCCACTCTGACCCAGCCCAGTTTTACTGTGCATCCCTGGAGTGGGCATTCCTTCATTTCCTTTTTGCCTCAGGTCACCTTTCTGTGATCCTAGTTATTCAAGGAAGTGGCACAACCATACAAAACAAACAAAGCAAAACAAAAATAGCCTCCATGCTATGGCTGGCTTTTCCCATATAATCAATGGAGATACATTTATTGAGGTCATTGACTCACTTTTAATAGTTTGGCTTCTACTGATTGGCAGGGGATACCTTATACAGTATGGATAATAGCTTCCTGTCAAACATACTCATTTTAGTTATTTTCCCATGGGCTCTAGAATTGGGGTGGGGAAGGGATTCCTGGGGCTTAGGTTAAATGTTTAAATCTATGTCAGATGGCTATTCGGGGTGCTGAATGAGACAAAAAGTAGGTACCATTAATATTACACTGAGAGTTTGCAGTATTAGAGGAGAGAAATTCTTAAGGCACCAGGTTTTAGTCATGATTTTGTTGATTAACATGACTAGAGTTGTTTTACAATATACGTTATATTGAAATGTCATTTTGAGCTGGAGTACATATGTCCTTGTGTGTCTACATGTTTGAATATAGCACAAGTGTTTTCCATAGTAATTTCTGTAAGTGAACATCCTACCCTGATGTTATGGCATGAGGTTATACTAACAGCTTTCACCATGCTGGGATAAGAAAATGCTGAACTTCATTGAGTCAATGTATCAAGAAACATAAAAGTGTAAAACTGCATAGTGATGATGCTAATGCTAGAAGGAAAGGGAAAAACTCATAAGTAAGTGTGCTGATTTTAATTTAATATCATTCTGATACACTGGATTTTAAATGACAAAAATCAATTAATTTTTATAACAAAGCCATAACTAATTTGTAAATTTTTAAACACATATTAAAGTTATGGAGACTGAAATTAATCAAAAAGAAAGTAAACCTGCAATATTTTCTTTGATAATACAAATAATTATATTTCAAAGGGTTATTGATATTGAAAAAATTCATAGATCATGTAAGTGTACTTTAGGGAGCATAGAATGTTATTTATTTGTTATGCATTCAACATATAATTTAGAATCTTCTATGAATGTGTTGGACTACTTGACATTTGAAACGTATCAGGAAGCTTAGAAGCAATTGCTTTTATAATTATAAATCATAATATCCAGTCATATAAATGAAACTCTGTATGAAATTATACAAATTGTTAGAAGGAGTTGGGTCCAATACAAAATGAACAGAATGTCACAGTGATTAGCAATGGAGGTTGTGTTTATGCTTTAAAAAGTATGATCCAGACACAGCATGAGAACAGGAAATTGGGGTTGGGAGCAATCAGTGGGTTTGGGGGTGATGCTTTGTTCACAATTCCTAGTGTATTTTAGTCTACAATATAAGTAATATAATATTGTCCTTATTGGGATAGTAATCATCCTACAGGATCCACATGGATACGTGCAATCTGACACCTTTATTCATTGAAAATAGATTCTTCTCACTAACAGCACATCTTGAACACAGTTTCCCCTCCCTCCACTCTTTCCAGCTTTCTCTAGATTCCACCTCACCTCTTGCCCAGATCTGTTGTTCCCCTTCACAAAAGAACAGGACTCCAAGAGACAGCATCCAAACAGGCCAAAGCAAGATACAATAAGAAAGGCAAAAACCCTCCTATGGAGGCTGGATAAGGCAACCCATTAAAATAAAAGAAGCCCAAGAGTACATCTGCCAGTATTAAACAGCAAAAGTTTCTAAGGACTCTGAGGCTTTGTATTGTGTCACACAAAATGAAAAAGTGCCCATGAAGGGACCGGCTATAGTTTGCAGACAACACTCCATCAAGTCCAAAAACATACCAATACTTAAAAATGGAGGACCAGGAGTCTTGAAGACAGAAAGAAGGTACACTCTTATTTCACAGCTTGCTAAAATCAAACAATATTAGGGAGAACTGAGAGTGAATAGCAGAGAAAGGAAAGGAATTTGTTTTAAAAAGGAAAAAGAAAAGAAAAGAAAGTAGTGTGATGAATATTGATGAGATACTTCCACTAGCAGTCAAAGTTTATCAAATTGGAAATGATGTTGGGTAAATAGGTTTTTCAAAACTATTTACACAGCAGTGCAGCAAAGATGACAAGATTCAGGTCTCGGATTGCTGACCATCTAAGAGATAGTGTATGAACCTTGGATGCGTCGGTAGTAGCATGAGCTGTAAGCATTAGAAACAGAAGTTGGTTCTGAAGAAATAAAAAGTTGAAATGCTTTCATTACTTATTAAGAAGCATATTCCTTAAAAAGTGTTTATATGAAAATTTAATGTTCCAAGTGGATATTAATGCCATTTTATTAATATAAAGGATGGGGACTTCAAAGAAAGAGGGAAGCCATGAGTGTCACCAGAGAGTACCTCACAAAACAGAGAAAGAAAGGAGCCAACCATACATACAAGCCTGCCTTTACTTCACAGCCAATGATCTGATGATCAATTATGAACTGTAGCGCAGCTTTGACATTGAATGCTGCCTCTTATCAAATAGATATTGTCTGCCCCAATAAGAACCTAATATGGAAAAAAAAAACTTTCTTTCAATACAACACATAGATATTTCTCATCATTCATAATTTCCACCTTCTACCGCCTATGTAAGTATGCCCTATATGACTATCCAAATCTTTGTTCTTTTCCCAGATAAAAGAGATGTCCCTAGTGAAGTGACACCAGGCTCGCTCTTCACTTGGACATTTGCAACTGTGCTACCAAGACCGAGACCGGTTGGTTGCAAGCACATGCATTCTGTACTTCTGGTCCCTAAGAAATCCTGAAAGAAAGTTTTACTCTCTCTGTTTTATAAATGTAGTACAGTCAAATCAGCCAGGCACAAAAACAGTTTTGAATACCAAAGTAGCGCAGGAGCACCTAGAAGGTAATGGATGCTGGGGAACAAATGAGCTCTGTGGGATTTAGACTGCTCTTTTGACTCCTTTCATTCATTTTTTTACTAGCTACTAGATAGAAAATAGAACGCAGTGACACCGCAATAAGAGGTCACTTTCAACCCAGAGAGCCTCCTCATTAAGTTTCAATTATTTTGCTACTTTATAAAACTGCACAGTTTTTCCGGGTTTCTTACATTTCTAACACATGTAGGTGGTTAATATCTCTCCACATATGTTTCCCAGCAGGATCTGAACTATTAGAACACTTTCAGCTAAAGTTCTTTTTCAGTAGAGCATGTAAATGTGACCCCTGATGGGTGGCTTTTCTTTAGACATGATAAGAATCACTGACGCAGCCACCCCATCTAGTAAAGGAAGTCTTGCTTATTAAGGTTCAAAGACATGCATTAGGACAAATGGACCACACAAGATGTTCTAGGATATGCACTGTGTTTATTTGAATAACTCACAAGACTGTCAGTCAGATAAATGATAGACTAGTAACAGATCATGAAACTATCGTGTAATTATTCAATAGGATAAAACTTTCAGTGAAAGACTCCAAAGATCTATATGACTCTTATAATCAATTTATTTTCAGGGATCCCTTGGATTTTCCATAGAAACTAATTATGCTTTGTAAAAATCAGATACATTTAATCTTGCAAAAAAAAAAAAAGTCTAGTGTATTGCATCTTCATTTAGCTGAGATACACTAAGATATCAGCTCATCATTCTGGTTATAGTGTGCAAATTGACAGGACAGGACAAAAGAGATGAAATATAATTTCTTTTGTTTATGAGGGTGTTGTAAACATATGTCCTGTCTTGGGCTTATGAACCAGTGTGTGTGGAATGCTAGGACCCAGAAGCCAGAGAAAAAATATTCTATAATAATTATAGTTTTTTTTTTTCCTTAGAGAAAATGTCTTTCAATGAATCTAAAGATAGAAGAATGCTGAATAGCAAGCACAGTGACCTTCCCAGTATTCTCCCTCTGGGAAGATCTCTGTGGGACCAGGCATGGGTCTATTGGTTTTTTAATTTAATTTAATTTAATTTTTTTATACTTATTCACTTTACATCCCCCTCACTGCCCTCTTCCCAATCACCATTTCAACAATCTGCCCCCATACTTCCTTTCCTTAATCTCTGAACAGATGAGGTCCACCATGATATTTTCAAGTCTCTGAGACCATGCCTGGTTCCTAAGTGTGGTCTGAGGATTTTAACTGAGGTTCTCATGCATAATTAACTATCCCTAAACACTGAAAACTCTACACACTTTAGTATAATGCGACAAAATATAGAACAAATTACTTGGCAAACACTAGTCGTGGATATCTATGTGTGTCTTGATATTTTCTCAGGTTCAGGAAACCTCCAGACATTCAAGACAACAGGTGGTTGAAAACTTGTTGTACAGATGAGAAGTCAGACATTTAAATTACCAACAGTATTATATAGTCAGAATATTGTGTATCCTTGCCCTTGTACAACTGCCTTTGAAACAATGGTGCGTCAAATTTTACTTTTTATTCCTGTTGAGATTACAGCAATGTGATATTGTTTGGTATTTTCATACTTTTTTTTTCTTGACAGGCATTTGATATATAAGCAATGTTTAACAGATTAAGAATTTATCCTCAATTATTCTCCTTATAAGACTTTAACTGTTTAAATAAATCAGCAGTTTTTGAGAAATCAGTTGATAAATACAATATATGATACCTATCATCACAGGAGACACCATTAAGTGAACTTGCTTAGTTATAACTTAAGAGAAGCAATGATAGAACAGTGACTAATGACTCACTAAAACGTGGGATCAGAAAATAGACTAGGATCTTATATCTCATATGTAGCAGATGATGGCCTAGTCAGCCATCATTGGGAAGAAAGGCCCCTTGGTCTTGCAAACTTTATATGCCCCAGTACAGGAGAATGGCAGGGCCAAGAAGTAGGAGTGGGTGAGTAGGGGAGCAGGGCAGGGGGAAGGTATATGGGACTTTCGAGATAACATGTGAAATGTAAATGAACATAGCTAATAAAAAATTGAAAAAAAGAAGAAATGTAAAGTAAAAAAAAAGAGACACAGAGGATCATATCCATAGACTCCCCCCCCAGTTCCTCCTAAAACTTGTGGGTTTGAGTTAATGCTGAAATCAGTAAAGAATATGGCAATGAAAAGAAAAGAAAGGAAAGGAAAGGAAAGGAAAGGAAAGGAAAGGAAAGGAAAGGAAAGGAAAGGAAAGGAAAGGAAAGGAAAGGAAAGGAAAGGAAAGGAGAAAAGAAAAGAAAAGAAAAGAAAAGAAAAGAAAAGAAAAGACAAGACAGGACAGGAAAGGAAAGAAAAGAAAAGAAAAGAAAACAAAAGAAAACAAAAGAAAACAAAAGAAAAGAAAAGAGGTGAACTTTGTCAAACCAGTGGAATCTTGCAGGGAGGGTTTGGGAATGATCACTGTGTGCTCACTGGTATTTTTTTGTCCCTGTCTAAGTATCAGCAACTGATTTAGAAGTACATTTAGACTAATGGATAATTAATATGTTCAGGACAGGGCAGATCTTACACAGTGGGCAAGCAGGAGTATATATTTCAATGATCAGTTTGTTAGGATAAATTGACCTCTTAGAATAATTATAGCAAGTGAGAAAATGCGTTGTTTTTTTCTTGATGCCCTCCTCCCCCACGTTTGGTATCTACTTTGTTAATTTTCCTCATTAAATATGTTATTGACTTATGTCTGCACAAATTAGCATATGACCCAAGACGTAATAAGCAATATCAAATATAAGAAATGACTCTACCACGACTTATAATGCAAGCACCAGTGCTGGGGCGTGTAACTTCACACAACAGGCACAAAATAGAGCTCATAGGAGTGAAATAAACCAAAGGCAAAAACAATGCTCCAGGTGCCCCTAGGATCTAGGCAAAGAAAATCAATGCTTGAGCTCTGCTGGGTTTAGGAAACTTAATTTTGTTCCCATTCTTCAAAATATGAGCTATTTTTCTCTATCATTTCTTTCAATTTGATAAGGATGTGGCCATAATCGTATTTCCTCCTTTCATTTCTATTTGAAAAGGAGAAAATGAATACAATAACAACAACAATAACAAAAATAACTGAACTTCAGCCACCCAAAAATACCTTTAGATGCTCAGGACTGGGGAGGATTGGGAATCTCTCTTGGAAGTGTGCTTCTCCTGAAATTTTTGTGCTCCTACTTGCTTAGGAGAGAGACACTCTCCACGAGGCTCTGGCCCAATTGGTGAAGTCAGAGAGTTGTAGGTCTTTGTGGTGAGCTGGAGAAAGGCTGGTTGCCAGGCCTCTTCTGAGGCCACTGCTGCCCTGGAGTCGGTGACAGGAGGCAGGACACAGTTGGTGGCTAGGAGCCAGGGTCGTGGCCACCAAGCTTTGGCAGGTTAGTGTACCTACCTGGTTGGGCTAGGTGGAGATCCCTTGATAGAAGCTTCAGGAGCAAATACTCTTCCCTGAAGTGTTAGAGCTCAATTAGACAGGCATTCTCAGCAGATCTTTGGTGAAATAACTGTTGTGCTTTATTCCTTGTAGATTAGATATCATAAATATTTTGGATTGGATTGGGCTCTAAAAGAAGATGATTTCTATTAGATGATTTCTAATAGAAACCAAGGGGTGCCTCATCTGCAGGTGGAAGAATTTCAGGTGCTGTCCCTATGTGACTCATCTGTTACAATTTTTTCAATGGGGTGTTGTGGTCAAGTGCTCTAACACCCAATCAGGGTCAGGAGTAGATGTAAATATCTACTATTATCAATTATGAGAATTGCTGGGATTCCTGAATCCACTTGACCCTACCAGGTTTTCTGTTGGATGGCATGGTCTGCTGCCCCTCAGCTCCTATCCAGTGTGAGAATAAGCTGTTTGTCCCCATGTTCTCTCCTATGTTGTTCCATATGGAGATACTGGAAATAAAACAAAACATTCTCACTTGATAATTATTTTGGGCCTTCCTCTTCCTTTTCTATAACCTCTGCAAAACATTTATTTCCTTTCAAAGCACGGGGTTTTCTTTCAATTTTAAGAACAAATGCAGCCAATGAGAGAGAGCAGGTATAAATCTACATAACTACAGTTAACTGATTTTTGATGATAATACAGCATTGCTCTGGACAAAAGACAACCTCTCTAATCATTGGTGCAAAAAATTAAATCAGGTACTTAGATTTCAGTGATATTATATTTCAACTCCCCTTATATCAAGGGTATCTCTGTATTACTCTGTACCCTGACACTGCTAGAAGACACCTGAAAGCTTGTTTCACCTTGTAGGCACAGGTAGGAACTTTTCAAATGAGAACAGGAAATGGGAGGATAGGTCACAAATTCATCTCATGAAAAGAAATATCTTTTGTACAGCAAGGAAAACTATGAAGTATATCAAGAGGCACCATGCAGGGTAGGAGAAAATATGTTGCCAACTATCATCCCACAGCAACTAGTGGATAACATATACAAAGAACTATAGTCCCTCAACAGAAGAATGGATAAAGAAAATATGGTCCATTTACACAATAGAGTAGTACTCAACACTGAAAAAATAACATCATGAAATTTACAGGCTAATGGATATAACTAGAAAAAAAAATCAATCTAATTGATGTAACAAAGTCCTGGAATGACAAATATGATATGGATTTATGTATATCTGGATATAAAATTAAATAGAGGGTACCCAAACTATAATCAGTAGACTTGGAAAGGTTAGTCAAAGACAAAGTGACTAGAGTGGAACCACGCATCTCCTGGGGAAGGAAAAATAGAGCAGAGTTTATGAATGGATAGGAGCCAGGTCGGGGTGTGTTAGGGAAGAGAATGGAAAGATCAGGTGGAAAGGGAGAAGAGAGACTAAGGGAAGGAATGTGAGGAGAGACACCTCAAATTGAACAGCCTTTGAGCAGTGGTATGGAAATCTAGTGCAGTGGAAAGTTCCTACAATGTATGAAGGTAATCCTAATGAAGTCTCCAAATAATGAGAAAGATGTAATCCTAGCTGGCCATCTTTGGTCTTCAGAGAAGCGTATAGTACCAGATCTGGGATCCATCTTCATTTACTCTTTTTCTACAGTTTGTATTACACACATCCATTGTGCATACTCACAAACACATTTGTTACTTTCCATTTTCTAGAGTTAACATGCAGATATTTATTGCTAGATCTTCTGGGAAAGTGCAGACTTTATACTCCTCAACAGACACATCTCAGAGTGGTTCTCCTAGTGTTTAATCACTAGTGTATTGATATGAAACATTCGATTGTTAACAATATACTTCTATGTATCCTCATAATCTATGCATATAGCTAAGAATTCTAATTATTTTGACAGCATTGCAACAGTAAGATTTACAATAACATTATAAAATCTCTTAAGATACCATGTAGGTTAGTCTTGTGTTTAGATATATGCTGCACAATTTTTATTTCTGAGCAGAGCCTTCGGTTTCCATCAATAATCAGAGCTTCTAAAAGAGCAGAAAGAAGTTCCTCATTTTGATGAAGTTCATTATATATATTTTAATTTTCTTGCATAACTTTTTCTTGTCTTAATATTTTTCTAACTAAAGATCTCAAACATTTTCTCATGTTCATTCTAATAATGTGTTTTAATAATATGCTGCCCCTTATTTAAATTCACTGAACTGTAATTCCTATCAGGAGACATATGAATCATAATGTAACATTTCAGATCCCTTTTTGTCTAGTAGGGTACATTTCTAAAGAAAACTTCTGTGCTCAAAGTGATACTCAGATCTCAGAAAATGAGAAGGTCCTATCAATATGGATGCAGATAAGATTTCTTTGGAAACACAAATTCTGAAAAATGTTGCTATTTTGGTTTTCCAAATATACAACAATATGGATTTTATAAAATATAATATTTGTATCTTTTGACAAGATTTTTCATGTTCCTTGTCATGCTTGCCTTTGTGTATCTTAAAAAAAAGGATAAATTGAACATAACATGTTCCATAGGATATTATGATTTCTTATTATTCATTAGTTTGCTTATGACATAGAAAGCAGGAATACATGGACAGTAGAATTAAATGTCAGAATAACTCTAAATAATTTTCAAATTTTACTGGTTCACAATCTTATAGCAAATTTAGGGGAAAAAGTTCATGCAAAACTTCAGAATTTTTTCAGTTGGATAAAAAAAATTCCTAGGTCTTAACATTATATTTAAAATTTCCAAAGTCTCTTCTGATTTCTTTTTATCTTTACATGAATTTACTAAGAAAATAATATTCTCTAATCCTCCTTCCACCTTAACATACTTATTTTTCTTTTTTTGAAAAATATAAATGGAATGGGACATTTGAAAAATGAAAACCAAACCTACAGTGTTTATTCCACCTCGTGAAAGAGAGAGTATTACAACCGAAGGACTGTAAAGACTTGAGCTTTGTTAGAGGGGAAAGATTGTGTGGTGAGCACAGTAGGAGTCACGGGCTATGATGGAAAGTAGAGGATATTCTTGCTTCTTTCAGGTCAAGTGCCTGAGCAGGACAGGCAGCTGGGAAGTGAGTTGAGAATAACATAGCTTTAGAAAATGTGAGCATCTCTGGGTAAAAAGACAGAGTGCAAATGATTTACACCACAGAATCTTTGTAGAAATAGAGTAAGTCATGACAACGACAACATGTTCGACCAGGGTAAATATTTTTGTTTTAGTGAGCTACACAGTTGCTGTCAAAACTACTAAAATTTACCATTGTAGCAAAAAAATAGACATAAATAATAAATGAATAAATGTGTATGGCTCTATTCCAACAAAACTATATTCACATAAAAAGGCATCAGGTTCTGTAAACTGTCTGAAAGGAGGCCTTCATGAATACATTCACAGTTATTGAAAATATTTTGTTTCTACTTCTGGCTGCATTTCAGGCATGTAATTGAAAGTATTATTTTGTAAAATTAATGTCAATATTATTGGAAATTTCTAAAAATACTTCACACTGGAGAAATTAGAGAAAGAGAAATAGGAATTGTTGTGGGTGAAGAAAATTGTAAACAAATGGCAGTTGCTTTTGAGAAGAAAGTATAAAGATAATTTTCTCCTTATAGAAACATAAGTTTCTATGTTACTATTTTAGAATTTATGAACATTTTAAAATTTTGGCATACTACGTTGAAGATTTTCTTTTTTTGTTTGTTTGATTTTTGTTTTTTGTTTTTGTTTGCAAATAGGTAATTCCTAAAAGTAATTAGAAAGATTTACTCATGTTCATTTGACATCTTTTCATCACTGAGTCAGCTAAGGTGTGGACAGGCTGGCATACATAGTGGCAAAGCTACTAAAATATATGCTAATATCCAACCATTAACATGTAGTATAAGATGAACAGAATTTCAGAGATCTATGTACTCTTTCATTGAAAAAACAACAGTCTATTCTAATATAATGCTAAAAAACATTTATCAGGAGTGCAACAGAAGCATATCACACAATAAAGAATTTTTTTTCAACTTTTTTTAGATATTTTCTTCATTTACATTTCAAGTGTTATCCAGAAAGTTCCCTATACCCTCCCCCCTCCCAGCCCTGCTCCCCTACCCACCCGCTCCCACATCTTGGCCCTGGAGTTCCCCTGTACTGGGGCATATAAAGTCTGCATGACCAAGGGGCCTCTCTTCCCACTGATGGCCAACTAGGACATCCTCTTCTATATATGCAGCTAGAGACATGAGCTCAGGGGGTACTAGTTAGTTCATGGTTATTCTTCCACCTATAGGGTTGAAGACCCCTTCAGCTCCTTGGGTACTCTTGATTAATTAGAAATTTTGTCTGATAGACTCTTTAATAACACTTTTTGATTTTGGCATCCATTACAGTCATTATTGTTTTTACCTATAAGGAGTTCAAATTATGCACACCCCTTTTACTGTGAAATTTCGAGTGAATCATAGAGTGCAAGATAAGAACCTGGATGATTCCTCCTTCTCTTCTATGGTTGTCATCATCACCTTTCTTACTGAGGTAGCAAAATACTGGACAAAAGCACCCAAAACTACTAGGGCTTATTTTCCACCAGAGCTTCAACATGAAGTTCATTATGTTGGAGTAATTCATAACGGTAGGAGCTTGGGGGAACCAGATCATACACAACATCATCTATACATTAAGAAGTGTAGAGAAATATGAATGCTTTTGCTAATCTAGTTCCCACTTTTATTTAGAGGACTAATTCTCAGTTTTCCTAATGTAGTCACCCTTTAATAAGTTCCTCATGTTGTGATAACAACCAACCATAAAATCATTTTTGTTGCTACTTCATAACTGTAATTTTTACTTTCTGAATCATAAAGTAAATATCTGATTTGTAGAATATGTAATATGTAAGTGATCCCTGTGAAATAGTCTTCAACCCCCAAAGGAGGTGAAATCCATAGGTTGAATACCATTGACTTAGAGTGTGTGTAGGGTGAAGGAACACATCAAATAGCTGGTCACAGAGAGCATGGGTCTTCTAAACTCAATTAACCCAACCTAGTTAATCATCACAAGAATGAACAGAGAGATATGTGATAGCTTATTTTAAACACTGTCAAATGTATAACCAATGTTAATCATCACCATAATATGATAGTTAAATCTGATCTCACATATTTCATATCTATAGAATTTTCTATTTTATTCTGCTATTGAGTCATTCTCAAAGACAAATGAATAGCACCAACTCTTATATACAATTTTATTATCAGTTGCTTATTCTAAATTACACTATATTACTAGGCTTTTACATTTTTCTGTGACCTGAACAAATAGTTTTAAAAGGAAGAGGAAACAGGAGATACAACCTAAACAAAATAACCACCCCTTCACATCACCAAACAGAAGTAAATGCCAAAAATCTCAAAGCAAACAGACATGCACTAATTAAAGAGCCCTGTTCATTAATTTGCTAAAAGCAATCAACATTTGTTAACAAATGTTTAACCTTTGAAATCATAGTTTTATTGGCATAACAATTTTTCCATTTATGTAATTAATTTTAAGAATTTAACATATTATATGCATATGATTTCTACCATACAACCAGATTCTGTCCTTCCAACTCCTTTTGAGTTGTCCCACTCCTTTGAAACTTTATGACAACTATTTAAATTATTGTCATATATACATATGTATTTATAAATACAGCCAGATGTGTCTATTTACTATTGCTTACATCTATGGGTTAAGAGACAACTACTTGAGATCAAATAATTTGTAAATGGTCTCATACCTAGAAAACACTAAATCTTGATCCTGGCAGTCACTAATTATGTGTAGCTCTTCATCTATGGGTGGGGCCTTATGTCACTTCCTCTACCCATGTTGGTATATCAATTGGTACAGTCTTGGTACAAAGCTTGCTCTGGTAACCATATTATTATAATCTCTCAAGTACAAACACTGTCACATCTAAAACATTCTCTCTCTCAACTGAGAACCTTGTGCTTATGTTCCTACATCCCATCACTCCTTCTAAAATGTGTCTTGAACCTTAATGTAAAGGAAGCACTGGAGATGAGTTTATTGGACTTGGGGGCATCCCATGGTCATATATTAAATGCGTTGTGATCAATGGTAGATCTCTCTGGTAGTCTCTATTATAAAAAGTGTTTCCTTTGAAGATTTCCTTTGAAGAACTACACTGTCTGTGTCTACGGGGTAGGTATTTATAACACAGTTTAAAATTATACATGTTTGCAAAGATTTCAGTAGTAGATTATTTTCTATGATCCATGAACTTATCAGACAGCGGTAGTTAGTCAAATTTCCAGTACTAGGCATGGTTTCCATCTGACAGTGCAAGGCTTAGGTCTAATTAGACAGTTGTTGCTTACCTCCAAGATGAATAATTATTATGATACTTTGGAGATGTCTTGACATACTGATACTTCTTGTGGTTCATAAACAAAGTAAGGCTATTAATTCCTCTTCTCCCCTAGTATCTTGTCTAGCAGTTTCAAATGTTATGAGAGCTACTCCTAAGGAAATATCCCCTCTTTATTCAGAATTGTTAAGTAAGGTAACCCAGACATAGAAAGACCAACTCCACATGCCCTCTACTGTGGAGTTTATCTTTGAAACTTTAGATATAAGACTTTGCTGAAAGGACCCTGGTATAGCTATCTCCAGTGAGGCTATGCCAGTGCCTAGCAAATACAGAAGGGAATGCTCATAGTCATCTATAGGATGGAACACAGGGTTCCCAATGGAGGAGCTAGAGAAAGTACCCAATGAGCTGAAGGGGTCTGCAACCCTATAGGTGGAACAACAATATCTAACCAGTACCCCCAGAGCTCATGTTTGTAGATGCATATGTAGCAGAAGATGGCCTAATCAGCCATAATTGGGAATAGAGGCCTCTTGGTCTTACAAACTTTATCTGCCCCAGTACAGAAGAATGCCAGGGCCAACAAGTGGGAGCGGGCAGATAGGGGAGCAGCGCGGTGGGGTGGTTATAGGGGACTTTTGGGATAGCATTTGAAATGTAAATAAAGAAAAGAAAAAAAAAAAATATATATATATATATATATATATATATATATATATATATATATATATATATATATATATATATNTTTTTTTTTTTTTTAATGGAACTCTACTCAGCAATTCAAACAACAGTCTTTAAAATTGAGCATTTTTATTCCAGGGATATAGTATTCTGACACATACTGAAGAATCATGGTAGGAAAACACTGAAAGTCTTTTCCATAAGTAATTCATTCTGTTTCTGTAAGAGCAGAAAACAAAATGCAAGGTTAGAGAAAAGCCAGTGAAATTCACAACATGGCAGGTTCAAATCTGAACTGAGGTGTTTGGGCAGTTTTTCTTTGTTGATGTTAAATAGGGTGGCTGTGTGTGCTGGGCAAAGGGTGTGTGTTGCATGTTCAAAGCAAAAGCTGATGTGAAGTCCTGCATGTGTCAAAGCAAAAGCTGATATGAAGTCCTGCATTACCATTCAAAGAGAATTCCCAGACACCTCCTGGATTCAATACACATTTGATTTTGCATTGTCTTTTTTGTTCTTTTCTCCTTTTAAAAATTTATTTATTTATGCTGCATCCAGACTGAAGCTCCTGACCTTCTTTCCTCCCAGCCTCTCCCTCTCATGTCACCCCCCCTCCATGCTCTTCAAAGAAAGAGAGGCCTCCCATGGATATCATCCACCCACCTTGGCATACCAAGTTGCAGTAAGACTAGGAGAAAGGAATCCAAAAGCAGGTAACACAGTCAGAGACAGCTCCTGCTCCAGTTGCTAGGAGTCCCGAGTGAAGACCAAGCTGCACATCTGTTACACATGTGTAGGAGGTCTATGTCTGCCCCATGCACGCTCTTTGGTTGGTGGCTCAGTCTCTGTGAGCCTCTGTAGGCCCCAGTAAGTAGACTCTACAGCTCCTCTTGTGATAGTCTTGATCCCTCTGGCTACTCCCCCCTCTTCCATAGGATTACCTCAGCTCTGCCTAATGTTTGGCTGTGCTTCAGAAACATATAGGTGCCAGATTTTTCTACATGAAAAAAAATTTTTTTGGACCATGACCACTTATAGTGTTGCAAGCCCCAGGCAAGGAGGACATTCCCTACTTCATAGCACAGCCAGCTGGAGTGGAAGTTCTGAAGGCTAGCTTGCTGCTCATCCCACCCACCCCCAATGGACAGGGACATGGCTAAGCTGTGCTGAGGTGGCTTACTGATGTACAGTCAGCTTTGGCAGATAGGCTCTGGTACTAGCATGCCTCTTGACCAGATCTTTGTCAGCTTCCCATTGTCCCAGCACTGACGTGAGGTTTTCCTTAGCACGTGCCTACTCTCGTTTCTGAGGCTTTGCCTCAAGAAGGCAAGAGGTAGAGTGACCTGGGCTCCTCATTTTCCTAAGTACCATTCAGCATAGTTTCTAACTTCATCTTATAGATAAACCTTATACTGACAAACAAGTACAGGTATATCATTCCTCATTAGTGAAAGTTCTCTTTGTAGCAGAGACCATCATTAAAAAAAAAAAAAAAAATTCACAATTGGTTCAAATAAGGTGAACAACAGTGCTTGAGCCTAACGTCCAGGAAATCTTACTAAAGATGTGGAAAACTGCTGAAAGATTGGAAAAGCCATTGGAATTGGGAGTCTGATGTGAGATTGTGTCTTCTGGAAATGACAGAAAAGCTATATACCTATGGCAAAACAATAATAAAGCAATGCTTTGTGAATGACTGACTCCCAAGGCAAGCAACATTTATCTCAGAGGCTTAATCTGAGCTCACCTTGAAAAATATCACCCTATCTGGGCATGCTGAAACTAAACAGCTCCACAGAAGGAGCAGAATATGACAGAGGACCTCACCTGAGTATTCAGCTATTTGCTAACACCTGGCTATACTTCAGATAGCCTTAAAGGGGCAGTCTCATATATAGGTCCAAGAAGACTAGACCAAAGGCTTTATCTATGTGGCTACTAGAAGGCCTTTCTGTTATTGAGTAAGGACTGGTCAGGGCAGAAGTGGCTGCAGCCATACAATTAACTCCTATCTAGCCTCAAAAAAAAAAAAAAAAAAAAAAAAAAAAAAAAAAAAAAAAAAAAAAAAAAAAAAAAAAAAAAAAAAAAAAAAAAAAAAAAAAAAAAAAAAAAAACAACAACAACAACAACAAAAAAAAACAAAAGAGCCCAATAAATTAATTGGTTCTCCAGCATACTTTGAATGAATCATTCCCATACTAGTCAATAGAACCTAAAAAGGATGGGTACAAGTTACCATTTCTCTTCCCCAGGGAAGGGATTTATCAACATTTCCTAATCATAAGACTAGAACACTGAGAATATCAAAAGGCATGCTAACATGGAAATGGGGTATCTCATGGGTCCCCACTACTAGATAAAGAACTGCAGGCAGCTAAGTAAAGCTAAGAGTGTTTTCCTTGGGAAGGAGCCCCCTAACTGGTTATTGAATAATAGGTGGTGAGCATAAAAATAATTGTACACACAAGTTACACTAATTATGTAAAGCAGGTTATAATGATATCTTTAAGTGTATGTCTGTGCATGTATGTGTGCATGTTCCTGTGTGTGTTTGTGTGGTATATGTCAAACAATGAAAATTATAAAAAAAAAGAGAACGTGTTAGAGATTAAGAACACACTCATAGAGGGATGAAAGGGGAGGACATACAGGAAGTATTGGAAGGATGATAAGGAGAGGAGAGATGGTAAATTTAAAATTCAATTTAAAATGAAAAGTAAAAAAAAAAAAAAAAAAACAACATAGAAAATCATTATTGTATTACCTTACTTAAAATACACATGAGGTTATACTACCTAGAATGCTAATGCTCCCTTAGAAACTATAGGGTATATAAGAAATTTAGTGTAAAACAAGGTAAAATTCCTTTCAGGTTGTTGGCTAGGGGAGTAGCTAGCAATCAACAGAGATATAGTATTGTCCTATAACATTATAGAATATAGTTATGTGACAGATCTTAAGGGTTCATCCTTGTTGTAAAACACTCCATGCACCTTAGACACAAGGCTTGCAAAGGGTGAGTGGTAGCATTTTTTCACCCACAAATATAATTAATGAAAGGCCTTTTATATTAGAGATGGAGGACTTGGTATTTTTTAAAAGGTCTACAGTGACTCAAGCTGCAAGTTAGGAGGAAAAGGAAGAATTCCATTTTTCATTTTGACAAAAAAACAAAAAAGACACTATGTGTGGGCCTATAAAGGGAGACCTTCACAAAAGTTAAATAGAGAGAAAAAAAAAGGAAAAGAAAACATAAAGTAGAGATACAGAAACCTGTAAAAATATGAGTGAATGTGTGCAGGAGTTGGGGTGAGTGTCAGGAAATAAGTAAGATTTATGGATATATAAGTATGTTCGAATCATACTCTTCCATCAGAGCTAGATCGTGTCAGTCAAATAAATCCCAGCTGATCTAGCCTGACAGTGCCCAACCACTGGACTGAGGTCAGGGATCCCTATGGAAAAGTTAGGGGAAAGGATTGAAGAAGCTCAAGGGGACGACAACCCCATAGGAATAAAAGCAGTAGAAAGTAATCCCTATACCTGGGAGCTCCCAGAGACTAAGCCACTAATTAAAGAGTATACATGGGGTTGTCTGTGGTACATATACAGCGGAGGGCTGCCTTGTCTGTCCTCAGTGGGAAAGGATGTGTTTAATCTTGTAGGAACTTGATGTCCCAGTGAGTGGGATGAAGGAGGTGGGTAAGCTGGGAGTGGGTAAGTGAGGGGTGTGGGATTGTGTGGGGGTGGGTTGAGAGTACCCTCTGAGGCAAAGGGGAGGGAGAAGGGGGTCAAGAACTCTTGGAGGAGGGCCAGGGAGAGGGGTGGGGGTGGGAGCAACATTTGGAATGTAAATAAATGAAACAATAAAAGAAACAGAAGTTACTGTCTTTTAAAATAAATTTTATTTCAGTAAAATTTAAGCCATATATAAATATAATAATTTCAACTAGGTAATTTAGGAATGAAAAATTAATAAATTATATGATTTTATACATATACACAACTTAAAGCTGATATGTCAATGTTTGTCTATACCAGGTTAGTATTTTAAAGCAGTATTTACTCAGGAAACTGAAACCTAATGACTAATAATATAGAAGAGCTTCCTACTACCTTCTTACCACCTACAGTGCAGCACCTATTCAGGTAAAGGAAAGATTTGGAACCATAAACACATAAATATATTTGGCATTCTAATTTCACAATATCCATTTTCTCTCCCTTCATTTGTAAATTCTGTCTTTTAGCCTTTATGCTCATTTTACTTTTTATTAATCTTTTTATTCATTTACATTTCAAATGATATCCCCCTTCATGGCTACCCCTCCATAGACTCCCCAATCTCATTCCCTCTTCCCTTCTCCATTTGCTACTATGAGGGTGCTCCCCTATCCACTCAGCACTCTAGCATTACCCTGTGTTGGGGCACTGAACCTCCACAGGACCAAGGGCCTCCCTTCCCATTGATACCAATAAGGCCATCATTTACTACATAGGTATCTGGAGGCATGGCTCACTCCATGTGTTGATGAATTATTCCCGGGAGCTCTCGGTGGTCCAGTTAGTTGATAAAGTTCTTCCTATGGGGTTGCAATCCCCTCAGCTCCTTCAGTACTTCCCCTAACTCTTCCAGTTGGGTCCCTTGGCTCAGTCCAATGGCTGGCTGTGAGTATCTGCATCTGTGTTAGTCAGGTGCTTGCAGAACCTCTTAGGTAACATCTATACCAGGCTCCTGTCAGCCAGCACTTCTTAGCATTAGCAATGTTTGGTTCATTTTAAATACAAAAAACAAGTGAAATAGAGAGTAAATTTTCAAATGTTGGAAGGAGATCTTTTTATTTAAAATAGATTCCTCTCTTACATAATATATCCCAATGACAATTCCCCTCCTTCCACTCCCCCTCTTCCCCAACTCCCTGTTCTGCCAAATCTGGCTTTTATTTACTTCAACATGACATGTACAATTACTCTGTAAACTATACCATTCTAAGTGAGTATTGACACAGGTAGGAATGACTCTGGTCCCATAAACCAGTATCATTTGACTTCAGAAGTCATTACTATAGGGTTATAATCCTTTTTATTTTGTTAAATAATTTACATTTCTAAAATCTCTGAATTGTAGACATAGAAAGGAGATCCTAAAACCTGCTGTGGTAAATTGTCACTGAACTGTAAAGTGTCTACAATCCAATAAAAACCTACACACACTTGATGTTTTATTGTAACATGATTTGCTTAAAAGTATAGTGATCATTAAAAGCCCCATCCTAAAATCTAATTAAATAAAAGTATTGCTTATTCACTGCATAAATTGGTGCATATATTATTTACACAGTGGATAATTTGTGTAACACATAATTATGGACACATAATATAATTTGTTGAGAAAAAAAAAGATTGCTTGATTAGGCTTAAATATGATCTTAAAATTTAATCTAAATAAACTTCCATTTGATTAGGTACATCCTTAAATTATAAATATTGAAGGCAAATAATTGCATAACAATATTGAAATTGAGTCAAGCTACTACTATATCTTACTATTCTTTTCTAAACACATTTATTAAAAAGAAAATTTACAATGAGGAGAATGAAGTTGTGACATTCAATAGTACAGTGCTATCTAAAACATCAAAGAAGTTGCACTCAATTATCAGCATCAAATTAGAGCATGGAGATTATTTAGAAATAATATTGCTCTATATTCATTACTAAAAATCTGGATTTAGAAAATCTGAGAAAAAGTGAGTGGAGAATTTTAATGTTAGTATTTATTTTATTCAGTGCATGTGAGTGTATTTCTTGATGCAGAGTGTGTACAGAAGGTTATGAGCCAACATGTGAGTGCTAGAGACTGAAGTCAGGTCCTCTGTAAGGGAGCAAGTGCTTTTAACAGATAAACCACCTGTACAGCCCTTTGAAATAATTTTAATGAACTTGTGATGTTTTAACCCCCAATAGCAAAATTAACATGTAAGTCATACTCTGATAATTGAATCTTTGTCAACACATATTTACTTCAAACAATAGTCAAATTAGACTATATGGTAAACCTTTATCTGTATGTGAAAATTTCATGCCCTTGTTACCAAATGCATTGTTTTACAGAAAGTAATGAGTGATACACAGATATATTTGCCTTTCATGACCTTTTGACTGCCAGGATTATAGATAGGAGTGATACCATATCCATTCTGAGATGTGCTCTAAGAAATGTGATCTGACTATGCATAGATATATGAAAGTAATCTTGGTTACAATACAAATGTGTCCATATATTTCTTGTGTAACTCTTTCCCATGCTATCCTTCATTCATTGTTTTATAGGTATAGCTATATGAGCTGTGATACCTTCACTGTAAAATGTCTTATTTAATGAATTAGTTTTTACTTCTCCTTCCTGTCCAGGCTAGCCCAAAATCCTTTCAATCATACCATACTCAGAATGGAAACATCTTGTTGTTAGGTACACCTGAATTAGATTATTTATATCTCAAAAGGTCTATAACCCACTTTATCTGTTTGTTTTCATCAAAGCCCTGTTGAATATAGTGATATTGTGTACAATCTTTTGAAATATAGATTGGGCCTGGCGGTGATGGCACACGCCTTTAATCCCAGCACTTGGGAGGCAGAGGCAGAGGCAGAGGCAGAGGCAGAGGCAGAGGCAGAGGCAGAGGCAGAGGCAGAGGCAGAGGCAGAGGCAGAGGCAGAGGCAGAGGCAGAGGCAGAGGCAGAGGCAGAGGCAGAGGCAGGCGGATTTCTGAGTATGAGGCCAGCCTGGTCTACAAAGTGAGTTCTAGGACAGCCAGGGCTACACAGAGACACCCTGTCTCGAAAAAACCATATATATATATATATATATATATATATATATATATATATATATATATATATATATATATATATATATATTTGGGAAATAGCTAGCAAGTATAGGCTGTGAAGTCTTTCCCATGTAAGGTTCATTCCTGACTTTTCTGTTTATTCTGCCTTTCCTTAAGGCATAAACTGGTATCAAAAAATAGCATTAATATAATATTTTAAATCAATTGTATTAGGATCCATTTCTTCACATTTAAACATTTGTATTTATACACTTTCTTAAGATTTAAAAGAGAGTCATTAATGAGAAAACCACTATAATAAAATTTTNTTTTTTTGTAATGCAAAGGTTCTTGAGCTTAAAAAGTACAAGGCTTTTCCTGATTCCCTGAATATGTTTCTATTCTTCAGTTTCCGTGCTGCCTGTAGTCTCTGATAAATAGCCAGAGGATTAATGTTTTAGTGAAAGCTAGCTTGTCACTTTCAAAAAGAAACCTCTTCAAGTCAACTTCTCAATGTGCCTGGACTACAAAATACATTTTAAATAAACATTGGGAAATGAAAACAAATTGTTACTTTTTCAATCATTTATCTCTCTCCACCAATTTGTCTACAAGGTGAATACTCAAATACAAGTTAAACACAGACATAGATTTATGTATAAATATCGAGACATAATCTCACATGTCCTCAGAATGGAAGCAACAGCAATAACCAGGTACACATTTCTTCTGTTATGTAATTAAATTTTGAATTGTAAATCATGTCTCTTTTGAAAAGGAGCCCAAATTGTACTTAAGAATGCAACATTGTAATTTTTTAAGTTTCATGATTTCTAATGACAATAATCTCTTTTATGAATAAATAAATTGGTATTTCTTAACATTTTGTTAACTCTTTCATGTTCTGTAAGCATCCAAAATAAAAAATCCTGTGGAAAAAATGGATTGTGTGGCCAAAGTTCAGGCAACTGCATTACCCACGTTCATATCCTGCACCCCCCAAGCCCCGTGATTGACACATCACTGTCTTTCCCAGATGCAGTGTGAATATCAAAATGACAGCAAAGGAAGAAAAGAAAAATTTTCACATTCAGTGAATCAATAAAATAATATATGATTCCCCTAACTTTGGCACTAGAGAATTAATTTTAAAAATTCTTTTCATCATAACAAATTATAGTAGAGAAATAAGGTGATTGTATTGCAAACTTGTAATTGTTCATTGTTGATAATAAAAGTCTGAAACTCTCAATTTTTCTTGATTTTGGAATCAATTATGTCAAATCAATGCACTTTCCCTAAGGAAGCTCACCCTAGGAATGATCTGCTTTCCTTGCTGTTTCAATATCTCAGGGACTATTGCACATGTCATCATAAAAATCATTCTTCATCAGTTTAATATTACTTAATAACACATCTGACAAACTAATTGTTTTTAATCCTGGTTGATTTTAATTTTTACTACTTCATAAAAGCTTTCAGGGATCTTGAATGCTTCCAAATCCATTTTAGGCCACCTCCTTCTGGAAGTATTCATGCTGTTTCCTAATTCCATCCCTAGTGGTTTAATTATTGTTTAACTAAGAAGTATTATTTTATTTTCAGAGATTTATCTCTTTTACTTTCTTTTCTAGTTCTTATTGCATTTCTTACCACTAGTCTATGGAGGTGATAAATGTACTCCACAGAGTGAAGACAAATACACACAGAAGACATGTAGAGGAAGGGCTTTTCAAATGGAGGAATATGTGGCAAAACACATAGAACATGCTTAATTCTAATTGGGCACTCATTTCATGCATCAATTTTGATTCCTGTATGGGGAATACTAAAGTAAATTTATTCTAACACATAATGAAAATGTTGCTTCCTGATATAGTCATGGTTTCATTATACCTTTAAGATTTAATTATTTTATTTTATTTTTTATTAATGTTTTGTATATATATATATATATATGCATGGCACATAGATGTCTGATGTTTAAGAAGGCCAGAAAAGCGTCCACTATTAAATCCATTTTGGTCAGATACCTTGATTCCCATTTCTCTCCATAAATTTCTTATAATACCACCTTAATCTGTCTATAAGATGGCTCAACAACCTGTACCAGACCCATAGAACAAAATAAAGATTGCAATAGTTCACGCTGCCTCTAGCATTTGCTGCTAAAAGAGAATTGATGGTGGTTAATGTGATTTCTGTTCATATATATCCCAGTTTCCACAAAAGAGCGTATGTTCTTCCATTGTTTTCTCACTCAGATTGAGGCACAGAGCCTGACTCAAGGAACATGTTCTCAAATAATTATTGAGTTGACAGTCAAATAGCCAGTTATATATTTACTTGAACAAACTCTGATGTAACAAAACAAAACAAATATGACCTGTTCATTTTTTTTTTAAAGCAGGTAAAAAGAGTCGACCACTTAACTAGCACGTTTCTGTTAGGAGGAGATTAAAAAGTGACATGTGAGTGTTATACACTGACACCCTGAATTTTCTTCTCTCTCAGCATGCTCTTAGAGACCTAGAGTCAATACTATAGAATTTCTAAACACACTTCCACGTGGCAGAGATTGATAAGAATTCAACCCTTGCATGAAATTTTGGGTTTTGGCACTTCTCAGATAAGTTATCTGCCATACACTTGGTATAGAAATAATGTAGATTTTGTGGCTGCTGGGTTTTTAGATTGAACTTGGTGATAGTCTAAGATATGCAAAGTAAGCACTTGAACATTTCAAATACTGAAAGATGCTACGAGGAAATAATAGCTTCAGGATAGCTTCTGTCATGGTGGGCTTTATTGTGCAATGAAAAAGTAGGCTCGCTATTTCACAAGGCAGAGAAAACAAAGCAGTTCTATAGATGTGCATCCAAATTGAACTGAATAAACTAATTCTCTAAAATCATATGGATTTATTAATTTCCACAATGTTTATGGTGAATTTGAAATATAATTAAAGCAAATATCTCAGTGTTAGAAAACTATAATAAATATTCTTTTAAAGGTTATAAAATACAATAACAAAAAATTATCTAGAAACTTCTTCAAATGGAATGCATAAATAAAACATTACAAATTATCAGATTTTGAGTTAAATAATTGTTTAATAATCTTCAGGAATAAACCTCTATGGCAGAGAAGAAGGCTATCCATGAAATCATGATTCTCTAATAGGTTGATACTGAGATGTCTGAACAGAATATGAGAAAGTACTTTACATAACTCACAAGAAAGAAAGAGAGGAAGAGTTCTCTGGAGTCCTTCCAGTGAGTATATGCAACTCAGTCTTCAGAAACAACTTTCTCAAATCTTGAAGTTCTTCCTTACAAGGTATTCTGGGTCTCTCTTGGTCCCTGCTGATTATGTAAATAATACACCTATTTCAAATAAATTATGCATATGTGTTTAACCAGACACAGGTACGTTGGCACCCAGTATGCAATTCAGTACATTCAAAAGAGGTTTATATCCAAAATATGTGCTTTAGGTGGCTGGTCATAGATGGATGTTTCACTTAGGTAAGAAATTCTTTATTATTACATTGTGGTTTATAAGGTAAAAAAATGCAGGCACAATTCATCATTTTTTGACGATATCAAATTTAGTAGTCATCATTACAGTATGCACAAACCACACCTAACGCTTACCTGTCTGCAGTGAACATGGAACTAACTACATGGTGTAATGGATCATTCTTATAATGCTGATAAAGTTAATTTTCAAATAAAAAATAAGAGTAGAGATTGTACATCTGTGCATTGCCCAAACTAACTTCCTTCAAAGTAGGAAAAGGAAAAAAAAACATTTATTTCTTTATGTACAAATTAAAATTTTAATTAATATAGTGTTGTATTTACACTTAAGGATGTAAAAGATTCTTCAATCAAGCTGATATATAACAGATTGCTGGTGAATTTGTGTCAGTTTCTTTATAGACTGTCTAATATGTATTAACAGATTGCTGGTGAATTTGTGTCAGTTTCCTTATAGACTGTCTAATATTTATTAACATTCCTTGTAAACAATCAGTAATTATTATACTAAGTACCATAGGAGTATAGCTTTTTACCCTCTACAGAGAGTTTTATTAAGGTCTCTATACATTCAATAATACTAGATATTGACTAGTGTGCATTACAAAGAAATTGAACAAATTTGGAAACTTCTGTAACCAACATAAGAAAAGAATTGTATATTTTCACCTTCTGCCTGGCTCTCTATCACTGTATAGTAACTAATGCTTTCATGAGTATATAAAACAGTAATTGGCAAAGTAGCCACTCCAATCTTTTGGCTTATATTTTGTCTTCTCAGAGGTTGCAGAACCATCAGTGTATATACATGTGCATCTAATTTCTTTTATTAAGGATAACTCTGTCAAAATTTAGTGTTGTGCCGCACATATTAGGTTGGAAAGATTGGCCTTGACTGTCAATGTCATTGGTTTATAATCAATCACCTCAGAACAGTTTTGGGTATATCTATAATGATACTTCCAGATTAACCTTCCTTCTCAAGATGGCTAACTAGAGGCGGTTGACCCATGTTCAGTCTTTCAAAAGACAAAGTAGATATTTGAAAAAAAAAAAAA
>LR754432.1:2255-57642 GCA_902729485.2 Mus minutoides | reverse complement strand
GGCTGGGAGAGGCCCAGCCTCCGGTGGGGCGGAGTTCTCAGTTCCTGCCCCTGGGGGGAACTGCTGTCCCACTGCTCCCAAAACCACCTCTGCACTCACGCGTAACCCCAATGCGATCTTAAAGTCCTGGGGTGTCCCTAGCTGTGTCCGCTGGGCTCAGAGGAAAGATGGCGCGGTGGGAGCGAGTGCTC
Source organism: Mus minutoides (assembly GCA_902729485.2). NCBI lineage: Eukaryota > Metazoa > Chordata > Mammalia > Rodentia > Muridae > Mus > Mus minutoides. The sequence continues at coordinate 57,451 of LR754432.1, read as the reverse complement.
TGGCTGGGGTTTCTTAACAGATCACAACAGTAGTACCGTCACAAGTGATTAATGAATGGGGGACCTCATGACGTGGGAAGCTTCTGAATGGCAAAAGAATAACATCACTGGAGAAGTGAGGCAGCCTACAGAATGATACATCTGACAGAGGCTTAGTGTCTAGAATGTACAAAGAAGAGGAAGAAACTGAACATCAAGGAAACAAATAACCGAATTTTAAAATGGGGTATGAGAAGTAAACAGTTCTCAGAAGATGAAACCCAAATGACTGAGAAAGGTTCTTTTTAATGCTTAATGTTCTTAGTCATCAGGAAAATGCAAATTAAAATTATTTTAAGATATCATCTTACCCCAGTCAGAATGGTCAAGGCCAATAAAACTAATGACAGCATGTACTGATGGGAAAGGAGGAACAGTTATTCATAGCCGATCAGAATGTAAAGAGGTAGAGCCACTGTGGAAATCATCATGATTTTCCAAATGATAAAACTTGTTCTACTGCAAGGTACAGGTATACCACTCTTAAGCAAACAATCAAAGGTCTCTATATACTGCTCCAGAGACATGTGCTCATCCATGGCCATTGTTACTCTATTGATAATATCCAGGAATTGGAAAAAAACCTTGATGACTACCAACTAAAGAATACATAATGAAAACATGGTATATTCAATACAATGTAGTATTATTCAGCTGTTAAGAAAAATGAAATTGTAAACTTTTCTAAGTAAATTGAACTTAAAAAAACCATCATCCTGACTTAGGTAACCCAGAACCAGAAAGACAAATATTATATTTTCTTTATGTGTGCATGTTAGCTTTTAAACTTTAGATAAGTGTGGGTTTTTTTTAGTGTATCTACAGAAGTGAGAGACAGATAGTAAGAAACCAGTGCAAGAAGAAGAGAATCTTCCAAGGAGTAGAAATTAGAATATAGCGTTAAAATGGATAAAGGATAAATTAGAAAATAAGAATTAAATAGGCAGAACAGAACATCAAAATAAAGAGGGAATATGGGAAGGGACAACTAACATTAAAAGCTTTTCAAAAAGCCAAGTGAAAATCTAATACAGTGACAGACTCACAGCTGAGAATGACAAAGGAGAATTCCATGACAGCCCCTCGCCCCACTCCACCCCTACCTCACATCACCCCTAAAAAAGCAGCAGGCTAGACAGAAAGCCATGAAAGATAATTCTTTAAAACTGTGATAAGGATGCTGAAGTCTAGCTCTCTACAACTGATGGCTTCTGGCAAGGGTGTGGGTGGAGACTCAGTTTTCTTTAAGGGTTTGGCCAGTGTGAATTTGACCATATTCCTATGAGTGTATGGGCAAAACATATGGACTTGTCACTGTCTTCTTCTTCTTCTTCTTCTTCTTCTTCTTCTTCTTCTTCTTCTTCTTCTTCTTCTTCTTCTTCTCCTCCTCCTCCTCTTCCTCCTCCTCCTCCTCCTCCTCTTCCTCCTCCTCCTCCTCTTCCTCCTCCTCCCCCCTCTCCCTTCCCCCTCCCCCTTCTCCTTCTTCTCCTTCTTCTCCTTCTTTTCTTCTTCTGGGGAGTAAGGCAACAAGGGGGTTGTGGCAGACCTGGGAGGACTAGGAAGTGAGTGAAACTGGGATTCATGATGTAAAAATTCCCAAATAATCAAAATATTATGTAAAATAAGAAAAGAAAAGAAAAGAAAAGAAAAGAAAAGAAAAGAAAAGAAAAGAAAAAGAAACTCACATCTGGACAGTGTGTAGAAAGCAAGTGACTCTGGAGCACTCAGCCCTTAGTGGGATGTCTTCATCACATCCCTTACTGGGAAGACAGGGGAATCTGTGAAGAAGAAGAGGCAGAATGGTTATAAGAACCAGAGGTGGTGAACGACTTCAAGAAAAGATTTTTCAGATACTTCAAGGCCAGTGCACATATGACCTCAGGTTGTGTCAGCATATCCAAGATCTATACAAGTTCAAGTCTCCCCAGCATAGAGAAGGGGAAATGGGCAGAAAGTCCCACTCCCAGTCAGGAAGCATTTTGTAATTGATAGCTCCTGGGAGATGGAGAATCAGTTTTCTTCAAGGGAGCATCGCTGAGTATGAAAACTGCCCTCCAGGATAGGCCTCGTGCTCAGGAGCAGTTGAACAACACAAAATGGGCTCTGTGGGGTTCTTTTCTTATTGGTGAGTTCTGATTTTTTTTTCTAAGCGGGAGAAAGAACAAGAGGTTTGATAGATGAGAGTGGGGTCTGGGAGGAATTGGGTGACGGAGAAGAATATGAGCAGAATATGTTGTATAAGGACGGGCATGATGGCACAAGTCTTTAGTCTCAGCACTCAGGAGGCAGGGGCAGGTGGATCTCTGAGGTCAAGGCCAGCCTGGTCCACAGAGTGAATTCCAAGATAGCCAGGACTATGTAGAGAGATTCTGCCCCCAATAAAACACACACAAAAGTAAATATATATAGTATGAAATTATATTTCAAACTAAATAGAAACTTCTTTTGAAATAGTAATAGGTACTACAATGCCTCTACAGTGGATATGGAATTGAGGTGAGTGGTGGCAGCACATACGGTGTGGCTACAGCAGGGAAAGATGACTCATGTCCCCATCGGACAGAGCGGGGTCAGGAAGATTTCATCATGCTAAAAGGGTATGCAATTTAAAACTTATGAATTATTTATTTCTAGAATTTTCCATATAATATTATCAGACTGATGCCCAAGGAATGTGAATGGTGGAGAGGGACTCTTGTGCCATGAGTTAGACCTTCAACGCCTGACTTAAGGACCACACTTCAATCCTTTACTGTGGGCAATGGTGCCTCTTGTGATGGCCTCTTCCAAGTCACTGCACTGCCAGTCTGCAAATGCTTTTATCTGTTTCCACAGAAAGCAAAATTAACCATTTGGGTTTGTTTTTTTTTTTTTCAAAGAAATCATGAAAATCTAGCCACAGCCTTACCTTGATCAAGTGATCCTTTCAAAAGTCCCCCAGTAGATCGAGTCAAGAAGTGACAACTTTGATATTTGTGGTCCAGATCTGACATAACAAAAGCCAAGTTTAACCTGAACAACACAAGGTAGAAAACTATTAAGTACCCAGGAAAACTGGCTTAACTTTCTGCTAAATATAGGCACAAAGATAGCTACAGCCTTGACAGGGACGAATGGCCCTGGCTTTTATGATAAAATGCACCCTAGCAAACCCCATGAGGTAATTGCTATAAGCCAGTGCTTTTGAATTCAGCTTCCAGAAAACATTTGGTACCATCAGTGGACAGAAGAAGTGAAATTTTCTTTTCACAGAAGTGAAAGAAATAAAGAGGGCTCTTGTGTATTTAGGCCCCCAGTAGCTAGCTGGAAAAGGCTGAGAGACACAGGGATTTCTACAGAAATGCCCACCTGGGCCTTGGATTCCTTTCCTCCACGTGCCATGGCACCACGTACCATGGCATAGACTCTCCCATTGCTTCCCACTATGTCCTGGGGGCTTCCAGGGTGCCAGGAAAGCACCCTCACAGACATGCCCACAGGCGCACCTGAGACCCAAGGGAGGCAGTTCCTCCACTGAGGTTTCTTCTTGCCCAACAACTATAGTTTGTGTCAGGTTGACCAAAGCTAACCAGAACATTCATCCTGTCAAGAATTGCTTTTTTGACATCCAGGTCCAGAAAGGCAAAGAAAGAAGAAAAGAATAGATTTTAAAAACAAACAACAACAAAAAAGCAAAACAAAAATCTCCCTATGAAAGGCTAAGAGAAGATTTTTAAAAAAGAAAGAAAGAAAAGAAAACAGAAGCACCCAGACAGGCCTGGGCTCAGTTTAAATGCCTTCTCTAAAACTTGCCATATGAAAACAATGTACTTCAAATAACAGCAATGGCACTCAGCTGGCCCCAGAAGCCTACAGACTCTGGTCCTGCCTTAGGCACCCAAGACCCCTGTAGCTAATGAAATCCAGAGTGAAACTGCAGTTCTACACACACCGTGGACCAGCACCCCACAGCCAAGACTGGTTTGCATTCCCAGACCCTTATATGGCTGACATTTGGTCCTAGAGTAGCAAACAATTAGCAAGGGACTTGGGGACAGACAGGATTGGAAAGTATGTTCAGTCAAGTTGAAGACCTCTCAAACAGCAGGTAGATAGATTCAGCTCTGCCCAGGTTCCAATTAAGTCCTGAGGTGAGGTGAGGATGCATGCTTCCTGTCTGAGATAGCAACAACTGTCCAGGCACTCGTGCTTCACTGAGATGAGACACGTCTCCTTGAAGAGACAGTGAACGTTGTCAGGAGGCAGAGTCTGAATCACCCATACCCTGGGAGCATCCCATGACAGAGGGAAGGGGTGGGAGTCTGCTGACGTGGGATGCCTCAGAGTCACACAGGGCCTCAGGGTAACAGTTACAGTCTCAATGGAAAACAAAACACAAGAGCAGAGGTCAGAAATTCTCAAGAAACCAATCGTAAGAGGGAAGAGGGCTGAGCTAAAATGGAAAAAATAAAATAAAACAAAACAAAATGAAATAAAATAAGTCACTCTGTGCACATCTAACCCCAGCACTCTTACAATAGGTTGGGAGGCAGAGACAAGAGAATCCCAGAAACTCATGGGCCAGCTCGCCTGGTGAACACTTGAGAAACACAAGGAGATCCTGTTTGAAATGAAGTAGAAGGCAAGGACAGACACCTGAGGCTAATCTCTGACATCACATGTGTGCAATGCCATACAAATGTGTACTCGCACACATGCATGTACACACACACAAACATATGTGCACATGTGTCTACACATTCCATAAACACACCTGCACACCTATCATATACACACAGTGTACCATATCATATACAAACATGCATATCATATGTACATATATGCACACAAATCATATAAGCACACATGCAGATATACCATTTTTACACTCATGCACACATATCATATGAATATGCTTGCACAATATTGTATCCAAGAAAAGGGCAAGGGAGCACTGCCCTTCAAAAAGAAAGAGAGCATTTTACACCTTTAAGGACAGTCATCCTGACAAGCTCGGTGAGAGACACAGATATACTCTCATCTTTCCATAATGTCAGAATTTGTTGAATTCTGCATCCATTTCACTGCCTGCAATATGCTAAATAATCCTAATTTTACAGATTGAATGGTCACTGGGAATCACAGTTTCCTTGCCTTCAGTTTTAGTTACTAATATCAACTCCTGGATCTTCCAGTATACATCACACATCTGCAGAGACATAAACAATTACCAAGAACCTGAGAGTTTAAAAGCCCGTGGAGTTCGGAGAGGACATCCTGGTGTGAGTGGCAAAGCTAACACAGACAGAAGAAAAGACTCTGGAGACAAGGGAGAAGGTTTCACAAGCTTCAGGTACCAAACTCCTTAGACTGAAACATCGAAGCAGGACCAGGTGACAGTCCATGTAAAGATGAGTTTGAAGTGGACTGAGCCCATGAACAGAGTCAAAAGTCCTTTGCTGAAGCAATCTTCTTAGATGAGACTTGTGACTGAATGACTGGTCAGTGCCTGTCACATCTCAGTGTTGGGACACATCTCAGTGTTGGGAATTCTTTATTTCATGGTTCTAGGTGGGTTTCATTGGGTAATGATTGACCAGCTCCTACATCTGCCATATCTGTTCTGGCTTATATATTCAGAGTAGCCATTATTTTCTGGCAGAAATAAATGATCCATTTGTGCCTCCTCGTGTGCTGGCTGATGGTGGTTGTTTACTTTTATTAACAAGATGTAGAGTCAGTCTTCTTTGGCACATAGACTCAAAATGGGGGTAACTTGGGTCAAGGCTATTGCCTTATAAGATAGGATCATTCAAAGCCAGGCCCAGCCTGAGATCTGCTCAGTAAAATTATCTACACGGCACAGTAACCCAGTGAGGGTTGGACTGTTCTCAGTACTTTACAAACCCACATGGAAAAAGCTGAGAAGGAAAAACACTACCTGTGTGTTATTTATAAGTTCCCTCACTTCCTAGAGATGGGCAGAAGGCCCAGCCTGAGGAATGCATTTGCCTGTTACCACAGACAAGTGTGGATAGAAACGCAGGTGGCTGAGACAGAAAACAAGTTGGTGAATCATGGCCAATTGCTATGTTCCTGAGACCGGGCTTAGAGTGCCACACGTTCTTCCTCTGTCTTCCTCACTTGCTGTAAACTTCATTTTCTGAGGCAGGACCTCTAGCTGAACCAGAACCTTGCTGATTCAGCTAATCTGGTTAGTCAGCTTGCCTCAGCAATCTCCTGTCTCTGTGCCCTGGGAGTATGTGTAGCTGCCAAGCCTGTCCTGATTCTATGTGAATTTGGAGGTTCTGAACTCCAGTCTTCACACTTAGAAAGCAAACACATCGTCATCTGTTAAACCACCCCTCCAATACCAAGGTCCTGGTTTTCAACTGACAATAAAATGTATCCCTGTTGCTGGACAAGGGTTACAGAAAAAGACAAGGGGGTCAACAAGGTCATCAGTGCAGCTCCAGGCTCCACATGGCAGCTAAAGGTGGAAAGGTGACAGCACAGCTGGCTATCAAGGTAGTTGTAAAGATGAGTGTCCATGTTCACTTGAATCAGTGCTCTGAACTCTGCTAATTATGTGTCTGTGGTATGATGGTTGTCTCCAAAGACCTCTAGCAAAACAATGGATTGAGCATAGAACCACACTCAGCCACCTTCTAGTTCACCAGTCAGGAGTAGTTTCTAGAACATGAAAAGTGCTATTAAAAGCTCTTGTGTTGTTGTTGTTGCTTTAGAACAACAGTGTTTCTGTTTTTCATTAAGGTGTATTGTTTATGGGGGCTGGGAAGATGGCTTAGTGATCAAGAGCACAGGCAGCTCTTCCAGAAGACCCAGGTTCCATTTCTAGCACTCACATGGCAGCTCATGATTGTCTATGACTCCATTTCCAGGGGATCCTATGCCTTCTTCTGACATCTGTGGGCTAATGGTACACATACATAGACTCAGACAAACAAACATACACATAAAATAAACATTTTAAAGGATATGTTGCTTATTTATTTACTTTTGAAATGGGTTCTCACTGTGTAGATAAATAACTTCCTGCATTAGCCTCCTAAGTTCTAGGATCATGGGCCTCTGTTACCAGGTTATGCAAACTAACATGCAGGCCTGTCCAACCTTGTGATATCACACAATGACATTGTCATTTCCAAAGTTCATACTGAAGAATGAAAAGTAAAATTCACAAGAACATCTCAATGTTTTCAATAAGATTTCAATTTTGTGTTGGGCCACACTCATATCCTCAGCCTCATAGAGCTACATGGAGCCCACAAACCAAAGGATAGATGTGCTTGAAAGGGTATTATTCCAAAATTGGTTAGTTAATTAATATTTTTTTTAAGTTTCTTAGTACCTAATACAGTGACTGTCCTAGTTTCATTTCTGTTGCTGTGATAAAATCCCAAAACAAAAAGCAACTTAGAGGAGAAAGAGTTTTTTGTTGTTGTTTTTCAGCACCATTGTGGGGAGGTCTAGACAGGAGTACCATTGTGGGGAGGTCTAGACAGGAGTACCATTGTGGGGAGGTCTACACAGGGATTTCAAACATCTAGTCATATGACATCCACAATCAAACACAGAGAAATAAATTCATACCTATTTGCTCATTTGTGCTCAGCTCGACTTTTCCAGTTTTCCTCAGGAACTCCGGATTAGGGAATGGTGCTGCCCATAGTGTGCTGAGTCTTTATACATCAGATGACAAGAACACTCATCTCTCCATAGACATGCCCATGGGGTAATTCACTGTAGAAAATCCCCCTTCCAAGTGATTTTACATGTCTTAGACCCTGTTCTATTGCTGTGAAAAGACACCATGACCAAGTCAACTTTAGTAAAGGGAATCACTTCATTGGAGGCTTACTTATGGTTTCAGAGATTGAGTCCATTATCATCATGGTGGGGAGCATGGCAGAATGCAGACAAGTATGGTGCTAGAGAAGTAATTGAGCAGCAGCCAAGGGTGGGAGCAGATTAGGCCTGATGTGATAGACCTTTTCCCACAAAGCCTCACCCAGTCCAGCAAGGCCACAGCTCCTAATCCTTCTAAACAGTTCACCAACTGGAGACTACAAATTCAAGTATATGAGCCTATGGGAGCCATTCTCATTCAAGCTGCCAAATTAGGTTATACCAAGTTGACAGCTAAAGCTAAATGCCACAGTGACTGCCAAAGGATGCAAGTCACAGAACCCAACACTCTCAACAAACTCAGTCATTTTTAAGAATTAAAACTAAAAGTTGGAGCCCTGTGGGGCTAAGCCAGTGAGAAAGAAGGGAAAGAGGCCAACCCATGCCATTTTAGAGGGTTTTCCATCAGTCGTCACCAGGACAAGGACATCCTAAGTGGTCCCAAGAGGGCAAGACACTTGCAGGGCAACACTGACCCCAGTTAAGCTGCTCAGTCACATGTGGGAAGCAGAAGAACCACCCAGCACAGCGCAGCATAGCACAGCTCCCCATCATCTGACGTCAGCAAATGGGAGACTGTGCTGATAGTTGTCTAAGGCAGGTCTATGCCTATGAGAGCTTATCTGTCCATTTCTCTGATCTTCAGGGAACAAATGAATGTTTTCTTAATGCACAAGCAGATTTCACTGTGCCTGGCAGAGCACACGCTTGCCCCTCCCAGAGTGAACATCCTTCAAAGAGCTTGGGAGGTGGGGGGAACAGAGGCCACATCTCCCTTGACACTTGCAAAATGTGATGTCTATGCTGAAGGTTCGCAGACAGACTCACTTAGATCTAGATACCAATGACAGAACAAAGTGCCCTGGAGAGAGAACTACACCTGAAGATACTTTGCTTCAGCCAGGCATTGGCTGCAGGCAATCACTAACAATTTTGGGATGCTACAATTTACCATGGACATCATGAGAGGAGGGATCTGATGGTTCTGAGTCTGGGTCAAGCCTAGACCTAGATCTTGGGCCAACAACATCAGTTCTCCATGATTGCTCTCTCTTTGCATAAAGAGGTACATGAATTGGTTTCTTCACCCACACATCAGGATCCCCACTGCTCCAGCTACAGAACCTTGATTAATTGTGTCCTGATCCATTAATTGTGTCCTAATCCATTAACCTTTCTCACAAAATATCTGTATTGTCTGAATCAAAAAAAAAAACCATAGACAAACACATTTGACTGTCTAGTCATACCTTGCTACTGCTCTAACTACTGGTGGCAGTAGGATCTCACAGTATTCTGGCAGATGGACAAAAACTTGAGGCAGTCTTGGCTTCATCCATGATAGTTACCCCAACCTGACTCCATTTGCTGTTCTGTGTCTGTGTGGATGTTTGGAGAGCCGTCACTGTGGACATGTCACAGAAGTCCATTATTCTGTGCTCACAGTCCTAATAAAATCAGCTGCCATTCTGAACATGCCTGAGACCCACTGGAGTCATTCGGAGCCAGCTAAATATCAGGTTCATTGGTCCCAATTTAGAGCAGAATGCTTTGAGAGTCGTTCAGTATTTTTTTTTAATGTGTATGAGTATTTTTCTTACATGTATGTCTGTGTACCATTTGCATGCCTGGTGCCATTATAAGCCAGAAGAGGGCATTGGAGACCAAATAACTAGAGTTACAAACAGCTGTGAACCACTGTGATAGGTGATAGGTATCAACCCTAGGTTCTCTGGAAGCACAGTGAGCAATCTTAACCATCTCTCCAGGTCACACTAAATGGTATTTGGTTGTTCCTTTTTAAGAAATAATATTCAAAGTTCCTAATAGCCATGATGACAGTCACTATTCCACATGGGCCCATGAAGATCCAAGCCCTAAAGACCAGGACATACAGCCTCTAGAAGCAGTCTTCTTCTTGAACAGTGGTTCTCAGCCCCCTAGAAGCAGTCTTCTTCTTGAACAGTGGTTCATGACCCCTTTAGGGGTCACATATCAGATATCCTGCATATCAGATGTTCAAATTACTATTCTTAACAGTAGCAAGATTACAGCTATAAAGTAGCAAAAATATAATTTTATGTTTGGGGGCCACCAAAACATAAGGAACTGTATTAAAAAGTCATAGCATTAGGAAGATTGAGAAGCATTGGTCTTGAAGATCAGCTCTTTGTCAAAAGCATCTGCTCTGAGAATGAAGGACAGTGCTGCCCTGGCACTTTCCTGCATGGTTCATAGTGAACTTGGCATCCATGCAGATAATTTCATGAAGTGGGAGTATAGCAAAGAGCTCTGGATTTTCATGGCACCTGTCTTTGGAGCCAACCAAAAGCAATCATCTGACCAGTAAGGCCACTCAAAGCATAGCTCATGTTAGGAATGTCCTAACTGCTCGGGAGGCATCATGTGGCTCTGGAGTGCGATGTCTTTCAATTCTAGCAAGAGGCAAGTTCAGGTTAATGTAGCTAGGCTTGGGCTCTAAAAAGAAATGGCTACTATGACCTATGAGTTAGTGCTACCACCATTGCTGGGCTCAGTGGCCATCAGTGGCTCCAGCTGATGGGATCTATCATAGAGGTACAAGAAATTGATATTTAAACCTTGTGCATCTTGAAACCTGTGCTCTGACCCAGATATCATCCCAGCAAGGTGGAGGCCCTGGATGGCAGGCCCTCCATTCCCTGAGACTCACCTGTCAGAGAGTTGTATCTAATTGCCACAGGTTCACCTGCCAGACCTAGTTGACAAGCCATGCTCTCCCCAAAAGACAGGAAGCTAGGAGGCCAGGGGCATGGGTTATTACAATGTTTCTCCATAATGCATGTCATATGACCTTCCAGCAGATTGGGTTGTTATCACAGAGAAGCTCAGGACAGATGTGGAATAGCATGGAAGTGTGTCATCACACATAGCCTATGAGGATAGATGTGGAATATTGCGGAGGTATGTAATCACACAGCCTATGAACAGAGAAGCAGACGTAGAAGCTGCTGTCCTGTGGGGCAACATTAAGAAATAGAAGATTCTGATCCTCTGTCCTGAGAGCCTTCAATCTCCAGCCCCATCCTCATGCAAGCATCTCTCATAAGTGGGCTGTAAGGTAAAAAGAAAATATAACTTGTGTGTAGAAGAGGGGATGCATACCACACTGGGGAGACAGGCATCATCCCTTTTCAAAGGCAATATGGCAATATGAGAGGCCCCACAAGATGAGCAGTGGAGCTGCCAAGAACACCATCCAGACTCCCGAGGGACAGGGGAGGCACAGACTGGCTTGTACACCATCCTGTGGGTCTCCACTTCCCCCTTATCCTGAAGCAGCTGCATGGAAGCCCAAACTTTCACAGAACTGAGCCTGCTCATCCAGGTTCTTACTGCTTACCAAACCAGCAGCTGAAAGAGCTAACCTAATGCTGCTGATCTCACAGCCATGCTCATCCCTGAGTCAAACTTTATGAACAATGTAGTCAGGAAAAAAAAAAAAAACCTCATTCCCCCACTGGGGGAAAAAGTGAAACAGGTTTCACAAATGATTGCTTACAATAAGCATGATGTGCACATGCATACCCTATCAGCCCCAGATCAGCTGACAAGCCCTGGGGCCCAAGTCATTGGTCATTCCCAAACTTTGAGAATAAAGTATCTTTCCAAACTGAGGGTCCATCCTGGGAGCAGCCACACTGTAGCTGTGACTTTCCTAACCTACAGTCTCCAAAGGTTACCCTGATGTGTACCAGCCACTCAAGCTGTGGCAGATGTCCTCATAACTGACACTTCCAGGACAACAGGGCACCTGGGACAGGAGCAGCTACAGAGACAATGCTAGCCTGACCACCTCAAAGTCCTGTTATGTCTCTTTGATACATCTGGGTCAATCAGGCCTGGCTGGCAGAGAAGCTGATCCCTGGAAAGCATCTGTACCCTTCAGTGGCAGTTTTAGCAATGGGTGTCCAAGTGGTAGATGGTTCTAGATTTGTACTACTCACAGGGGAAACATGCCCACCTTCCAGACTCTAAAAATAGCAATCTTGCACTCTTGGTAGTAGGGAATCCCCAGGTACCATCTATGGGGTACCAACATGAACAGGGGTATGTACTTCAGCTTAACCAGTAAGGGTCAACTCCAGCAGTAAGTCTATTACACCCACACACCAAGGCCAAATAATCCTTACTTATACAGTATAGTACAGGGTAAGAAGATCACTTGGGACATGCCATGTCCAGCCTAGAAGCCCACAGAAAGCCACAATAAAGGATCTGTCCAACTCTATGCAAGTCATCTAATTCTTTTGAGGTCCAGCTCTGCCAAACAGATAGATGCCTAAGTATCAGGAGGTCTCAGGGCCACTCTGTTCAGTATTGGCAGGGTGGACATGTATGTGACAGACTGCATGTTCAGAACAGGAACACAAATAGTGGCCACCTACAAGGGGCCAGTTGGGCCCTTTAGGTCATCTTTACAATCCCTCCATTTACATTTTGTCAGAACTGAAGGTCCCATTACACACAGGTTCACAGGCTTCACTATCCCTAAACTCATCACAGCTCCCAAGGCCCTGTACTCAACCTGCCTTGGCTGGACCAGGTCACCCATTCTATCAGCAAGCCAGCAACTCCATTGTCTCACCCCCAACACTACTTTCCACTGAGCACCTTGGCCTGTGTAGTATAAATAATTGCTTTTCTTTTCTTTACCTGACAAGAAACAACTTTAAGAGGATTTATTCTGGCTTGTTCGTGGAGACAGAGTAGGGATGGTGACAGATGGCTTCATGGCAGAGGAACTGTGTTGTATGGTCACTGTGTGCTCATATCTCAGCTGACCAAGAAACAGGGCAGGAAATGGGGCTGCCCAGACCCAAAAGTTGACCTTCTTCAGCTAAGCCCCAACCTGAAACCTACCAAATCAGAGCTGCCACTAGCTGGGGACAGAGTGTTCAAACACGGAAGCCTGTGTGAGTGTTTTATATCGAGCTGAAACAGTCAGCTTCCACCTAAGGAGCCCAAACTATCTTCCTCTCAGGCCCACACCCAAATCTGAACCCCACACAGCATCCCCTTTCCCCATAGCTGTCACCAACCCTCTGCCACACCAGCTCTGGAGCTCTCTGGGCTCCTGAACAATTGGCCTTGGGATTGATTGACTGTGCTGCACTGCACTTCCACCTTACCAACCACTCACCTTCTCCTTCCTCATCTTGAAGACTTGAGCCAGCATGACCTCGTCTGGCAAGCCTTCCTTGACCCACCTCCTGATCAGCACCTGTGCTCACAAAGCACCCCGACGCATCATCAGACTGACCATCCCATCCCCAGTCCATGATAAAGCTCTTTCTTTCTTTCTCTAGCCATCAGTACTTTCGCCCCGGAACTCTTGGGCAAGGATATCCACACTTGGAAGTTAGTAGTCTTTGAGTAATATTTGCTGAATGAATCAGAGAAGGTGTTGGAACACACCTATAAAGGACTGATACCAATATTTTCCTGAAAGCAACAGTTGATAGGGAATGGCAGGGGTAAATCTGAAGGTCTGAGAAGGTTACGAAGAAGGGTGAGCTCAAGGAGTAGGGCAGTCAGACACCATCAGTTCATGTTTTGCTTAGGAAGCTCAGCTTCATGTTCACACTTCTGCTATTGGATTAGAGGGAAATTATGGTCCCTAATGGATCAAGTTTCTAGTGGGAAACTTCCCCCTGGGCAGCTTGAGACATCAGAGCATCAGTAACAACCACAGACTTAGCAGGTAGACTAACTGCCCGCTGCTTGGACCTGCTTCACAGAGAGCTGCATTCCTGCCCTCCCACTCCCTCAGCCAAGGATACCAGCACTTCACACAGGCTAATTAACAAATAGCAGAGCAATTAAATCACAGTGGTTGTGAACATGTGAGGGAGGCTCCATAGCTTCCCAGGGGCCTTGCAAGAATCTGTATGACTCCTAAAAAGCAGGGGGCTCCAACCTGGTTCCTGCTGATGTGGCAGTCCTGAGCAGCCTACCTCAGGTTTCCCATGTGAAATGGCTCCAGCCTCCCAGCTCTGCCCTCAGAGGGTTGAGAAGCAAGTCTCTTTCCATCACTCACCAGTTGTCTCCTGTGAGCCCCAAGGGGGCCCAGGAACTCAGTCCAGCCCCTTCCTCCTCACACAGCTCTGGGCCTGAGGCTGTTTGGAATCATCCACACCACCCTGAGCAGCATGCTAAGGCAGCCATCTCCTCAGCTTCTTCCTTGGTCCCATGAGAGCCAATGAGAAAGGCTCCATCTGCCCCTCAACTCACAGGTAACAGATGTAAGGACTTTTTTCAGGACCAGGAGCTAGGTATTTGAATTCCAAAATTACTGACAACCAACCTGCCACCAGGTCAGGGACCCAAGAAGGATAGCCACACTCACTGGAACTTGTTCTCACCTCCCTCCCCACAGTGAACCTCACCAGAGCTTCTTACAGTAGACAACAGTTCTGAACTCAGACTGTTTTCAAGGACCTGGCCTTACTGTAGAGTCTATGATGCTTAGCACTCCACTGGGTTGCTTGATATATCACATGAACTAGATAAGACCCTAAACACAGTTGTACTGTGAAAAATAAAGGGCAGGGTGAACCAAAAGATGTCCTTGTAGCTAATAAGAGCTCATTGTCTTCACATAAGCTCAGGAATGGTCACACAAACAGGACACACATACACACACACACACACACACACACACACACACACACACAATTCCTCCTGTCACATAATAATCAAAACACCAAATGCACAGAACAAAGAAAGAATGTTAAAAGCAGTAAGAGAATATGGTCAAGTAACATGTAAAGAATTCCACCTGACTTCTCCATGGAGACTATGAAATGTAGAAGATCCTGGGCAGATGTCATACAGACCCTAAGAGAACACGAATGCCAGCCCAGGCTACTATACACAGTAAAACTCTCAATTACTATACATGGAAAAACTACGCTATCCAATGACAAAACCAAATTTACACAATATCTTTCCACAAATCCAGCCCTTCAAAGGATAATAAAGGAGAAAAACTCCAATACAAAGAGGGAAACTACACTCTAGAAAAAGCATGAAAGTAATCTTTCAACAAACTTAAAGAAGATAGCCACATTAACAGAATTCCAACTCTAACAACAAAAATAACAGGAAGCAACAATGACTTTTCTTTACTACCTCTTAATATCAATGGACTCAATTCCCCAATAAAATGACATAGACTAACTGGTTATGTAAACAGTACCCAACATTTTGCTGCACACAGGAAACCCACCTCTGTGACAAAGACATACACTACCTTAACTAAAGTCCTACTAAAATCAGGGACTAGAAAAGACTGCCAACTCTCTCCCTACCTATTCAATATAGTACCTAAAGTCCTAACCAGAGAAATTAGACAACAAAAGGAGGTCAAAGGAACACAAAATGGAAAGAAAGAAGTTAAGAAGGCTGGAAAACAATTTTCCAAGCAAATGGTCTCAATAAACAAGCTGGAGTAGGCAATCTAGTATCAAATAAAATTGACTTTCAACTAAAGTTCTCAAAAAAGATAAGGAGGGACAATACTTACTCATCAAAGGTAAAAATTTACCAAGATGAACTCTCAATTCTGAACATCTATGCTCCAAATGCAAGGGCATCCACATTCATTAAAGAAACTTTGCCAAAACTCAAAGCACACATTGCACCTCACACAATAATAGTGGGAGACTTCAAAAACCCACTCTCATCAATGGACAGACCCTAGAAACAGAAACTAAACAAAGATAAAGTGAAACTAACAGAAGTTACAAAACAAATGGATTTAGCAGATATCTAAAACATTTCATCCAAAAGCAAAAAGATATACCTTCTTCTCAGGACCTCATTGTACCTTTTCCAAAATTGATCATATATTTTTCAAAAGTGATCATATTGGTCACAAAACAGGCCTGAGCAAATACAAAAATACTCAAATAATCCCTTGTATCCTAACACATCACCACGAACTAAGGCTGATCTTCAATAACAACATAAATAATAGAAAGCCCACATACACGTGGAAACTGAACAACACTCTACTCAGTGATAACTTGGTCAAGGAAGAAATAAAGAAATTAAAGACTTTTTAGAGTTTAATGAAAATGAAGCCACAACATACCCAAACTTATGGGACACAATGAAAGCAGTCCTAAGAGAAAAACTCATAGCTCTGAGTGCCTCCAAAAAGAAACCAGAGAGAGCATACACTATCAGCTTGACAGCACACCTCAAAGCTCTAGAACTAAAGGAAGCAAATACCCAAGAGGAGAGGAAGGCAGGAAATAATCAAAATCAGGGCTGAAATCAACCAAGGAGAAACAAAAAGAACTATTCAAAGAATCAACCAAACCAGAAGCTAGTTCTTTGAGAAAATCAATAAGATAGATAAACCCTTAGCCAGAATAACTAGAGGGCACAGGGACAGTATCTTAATTAACAAAATCAGAAATGAAAAAGGAGATATAACAACAGAATCTGAGGAAATCCAAAAAAAATAATCAGATGCTACTACAAAAGCCTATACTCAACAAAACTGGAAAACCTGGATAAAATGGACAATTTTCTAGACAGATAAGAGGTACCAAAGTTAAATCAGGATCAGATTAATGATCTAAACAGTCTCATATCCCCTAAAGAAATAGAAACAGTCAATAGTCTCCCAACCAAAAAATGTCTAGGACCAGATAGGTTTAGTGCAGAGTTCTATCAGACCTTCAAAGAGGACCTAATTCCAATGCTCCTCAAACTATTGCACAAAATAAAAACAGAAGGTACTCTACCAAATATGTTCTATGAAGCCACGATTACTCTGATACCTAAACCACACACAAAGACCCAACAAAGAAAGAGAACTTCAGACCAATTTTCATTATAAATATGGATGTGAAAATACTCAATAAAATTCTCACAAACGGAATCCAAGAACACATCAAAATGCTCATCCATCATGATAAAGTAGGCTTCATCCCAGGGATGCAGGGATGGTTCAATATACAGAAATTCATTAATGTAATCAACTATATAAACAAACTCAAAGACAAAAACCACATGATCATCTCATTAGATGCTGAGAAAGCATTTGACAAAATCCAACACCCATTCATGAGAAAAATCTTGAAAAGATCAGGAATTCAAGGCCCATACCTAAACATAATAAAAGCAATATACAGCAAACCAGTAGCCAACATCAAACAAAATGGAGAGAAACTTGAAGCAATCCCACTAAAATCAGGGACTAGACAAGGCTGCCCACTCTCTCCCTACCTATTCAATATAGTACTTGAAGTCCTAGCCAGAGCAATTAGACAACAAAAAGGAGATCAAAGGAATACAAATTGGAAAGGAAGAAGTCAAAATATCACTATCTGCAGGTGATATGATAAAAGTGAAGACAAAAATTCCACCAGAGAACTACTAAACCTGATAACTTCAATGAAGTAGCTGGATATAAAATTAACTCAAACAAATCAATGGCCTTTCTCTTCACAAAGGATAAACAGGCTGAGAAAGAAATTAGGGAAACAACACCCTTCAAAAAAGTCACAAATAATATAAAAATAACTTGATGTGACTCTAACTAAGGAAGTGAAATATTTGTATAAAAAGAATTTTAAGTCTCTGAAGAAAGAAATCAAAGATCTCAGAAGATGGAAAGATCTCCCATGCTCATGGATTGGCAGGATTAATATAGTCAAAATGGCTAACTTGCCAAAAGCAATCTACAGAATAACCATGCCTGATATTAAGCTGTACGACAGAGCAATTGTGATAAAAACTGCATGGTACTGGTACAGTGACAGACAGGTAGATCAATGGAATAGGATTGAAGGCCCAGAAACGAACCCACACACCTATGGTCACTTGATCTTTGACAAGGGAGCTAAAACCATCCAGTGGGAAAAAAGACAGCATCTTCAACAAATGGTGCTGGCTCAACTGGTGGTTAGCATGTAGAAGAATGTGAATTGATCCATTCTAATATCCTTGTACAAAAGTTAAGTCTAAGTGGATCAAGGAACTCCATATGAAACCAGAGACACTGAAACTTATAGAGGAGAAAGTGGGGAAGAGCCTCAAAGATATGGGCACAGGGGAAAGATTCCTGAACAGAACAGCAATGGCTTCTGCTGTAAGATCAAGAATCAACAAATAGGACCTCATAAAATTGCAAAGCTTCTGTAAGGCAACGACACTGTCAATAAGACAAAAAGGCCACCAACAAAATGGGGAAAGATCTTTAATAATCCTAAATCCGGTAGAGGGCTAATATATATATATATATATATATATATATACAATATATTACAAAGAACTCAAAAAGTTAGACTCCAGGGAACCAAAAAATCCTATTATAAAATGGGGCACAGAGCTAAACAAAGAAATCTCAACTGAGGAATGGCTGAGAAGCACC
This sequence comes from Mus minutoides, assembly GCA_902729485.2. NCBI lineage: Eukaryota > Metazoa > Chordata > Mammalia > Rodentia > Muridae > Mus > Mus minutoides. Next base: position 39,075 of record LR754432.1, on the reverse strand, counting down.
TAAAAACATGTTCAACATCCTTAATCATCAGGGAAATGCAAATCAAAACAACCCTGAGATTCCACCTCACACCAGTCAGAATGGCTAAGATCAAAAACCCAGGAGACAACAGATGCTGGCAAGGATGTGAAGAAAGAGGAACACTCCTACATTGCTGGTGGGATTGCAAGCTGGTACAACTACTCTGGAAATCAGTCTGGTGGTTCCTCAGAAAATTGGACATAGTTCTACTGGAAGATCCAGCAATAACACTCCTGGCCATATACTCACAAGATGCTCCACCATGTAATAAGGACACATGCTCTACTATGTTCATAGCAGCCTTATTTATAATAGCCTGAAGCTGAAAAGAACACAGATGTCCCTCATCAGAGGAATGGATACAGAAAATGTGGTACATTTACACAATGGAGTACTACTCAGCTATCAAAAACAATGAATTTATGAAATTCTTAGACAAATGGATGAATCTGGAGGATATCCTAAGTAAGGAAACTCAATCACAAAAGAACACACATGATATGCACTCACTGATAAGTGGATTCTGAGTCTAGAAGCTCATAATGCTTCTTAGAACAGGAACAAAATACCCATGGAAGGAGTTACAGAGAAAAAGTTTGGAGCAGAGACTGAAGGAAAGACCATCCAGAGACTGCCCCATTTGGGGATCCATCCCATAAACAACCACCAAATCCAGACACTATGGCAGATACCAACAAGAGCTTGCTGACAGGAGCATGATATAACTGTCTCCTGAGAGGCTCTGCCAGTGCCTGGCAAATACAGAACTGGATGCTCACAATCATCCATTGGATGGAGCACAGGGTCCCCAATGAAGGAGCTAGAGAAAGTACCCAAGGCATATTATCCATGGGAGTGACTGAGGCTCCCCTCATCACCTCCCTTTGATGCTACCTCACTTCTAAACTGTGCACCCTCACACCTACTCTCTACCTCTGGACTCCAACTCCAGCCTCACACACAGACCACACTGAGTCTTCAGACGCTCTCTTGGATCATCCACTCTTGGCCTATGTCCTCACCCAGCTGACATTTTTCTATATCCAAGTGCTCCAACAACTGCAGCCATATCAGTCCACCTATCTCCCAACATCCCACATGACTTCCAGGGACCCTGCTAGGAAAACCTAAGCCCTCACAGAGCTGGCATGTCTGTCCTTCCTGTTCTGTCATGGACTCCACTCTAGGTCCCTCTCTTTTGGACCTCTCCTTCTGGCTCCTATCTTTTAGTTTCCCAAAGGGCCTTCTGGCCTCTGGAGCAGACACCATAAATTCCCCACCCCCAGCCAGTGAAGCTCACAGTTTAGTCAATGGTCCTGGTGCCATTTATCAGGCTCTTCCAAGACTGTTCCCAGCTACCAAGCCCTTGGTGCACACACACTGGGCATCATGGTTTGTGGTTTGTCTCTGGCACATGCTGGGAGTTCTGTGTGTTGGACCACCAAGGATAACTGAGCTCAGCTGAGTGGATTTCCTTTGTTAATGATGTCAGTACTGACCTGAAGAAATAATATACTAGCTACAGCCACTCCTAGTGTATGGGACCAGGCTTTGAATCTTGATAGTCCTTCCTGGGGCCTAAGCCTGTGAGCACTGCACATGGAAAGAGGGGATTTGGTATAAGAAGCTATCGCTCCACAAAGCCCTTTGTCTGTATAAACATGACTTTAGCCACTTGCTTTTATTTACCATTGTGCTGTGCTGTGAGCATGACTGACCTTAGTGATATGTAAGAGAGAAACCCCTAGACACTATTGTAGTGGGACGAGGAGAAGCCTCTAAGTGGAAGGTCACAGCCAAGGGGAGCTGTTCCAGGCCTCAGAAGAGGTGGGAGTGTGGGAGCTTAGAGAAACGGAGTAGGCAAGCTCATGACATGGGCCACGGGCTACATAGGACTCCCAATGGTAGAGGGAAGAAGGACTCATGTGACACAGTAACATGTGGTTGAACTGAAGCTCAGAAGTTTGCCTCCAGGCTCTAGTGCTCACAACATGAACAAAAACTCTATCCTAGAAGCCAGGAGACTTTTTCTGATCTTGGATCTGCCCCCAGCCAGTGTGAGTCTAGACAGGTCTTGTGGCCTGCTTCCTCTTCTTCCAGGGAAGTGGGTTGAACTGAAAACCTGAGAACCATCTTTTGGCTCTGATTCTCTACCCTCCCTTGAGTCACTCCTGGGTTACGGCGTTTTGTCATAGCATAGGGAAACATAGGGAAACTAAAGAAAAAACAATTGTCAGCCAGGGGCACAGAGTTAATGAAGCATCTTGCTTCTGGAATGGGGCATGATGACCTTCACCAGAAGGGTAAGGTGAGGTAAGGTTTATCCCTTATTTGGGATGAACACATCCTCTGACGTGTGGCACCTGCTTTCAAATGGTGTTCTGTAAGGCTGGGGGCTCTGCCCCCAAACACAAAAACAAATGAAACCCAGGCTTGGCATTGCCAGACCAATTTCCCAGATTCCTGGTCAAGTTGGGTTCTGCACACAGAAGAGCAAGCTCCCTGGGAACTTGACTGTGAGTCACCACTGGTCTTTCCAGAGTCTGTGATTCATGATCTTGCTATTTGGAGAAAGAGTCACCAAACTTCCAGAACACTCCCTCTTCTTGTCATACAACCCAGTCTACACTTGGCAATTGGGAATATATTGTTTTTGTCTAACAATGCAGCCAACTCTAATCCCATGCTCAGCCCAGGACTGAAGGTCAGCAGTCTACTCAATAGTGTGGGCCAGATCAGTACAACTCATTAAAGTAGGGTCCAGAGTCCAGGCTAAACACTTATAGAAATAACCACCAAGGAACTAAGGTGATAGCTCAAGGATAAAATACTCAGCTTGCTAGCACAAAGATCTATGTTCAATCCATATTTATAAGAGTCAGGCATAGTAGTATATGCTTGCAGTCTCAGCACTGGAAGGCAGAGACTGGTGAGTCTCTGGGACTCACTGGCCTACTAGCCTAAACTTGTTGGTGAGTTCTAAGCCAGTGAGAGACTCGTCTCAAAATAAAAGGAGGATCTGAGGAACAATACCTGAGACAGCCCTCTTACCTCCACAGGTGTGCTCACTTACCAACACTCACATGAATAGCCCAAATGTGTACACAGAAGATGCAGATGGAAAAGAGAGAGACTGAACTGGCAGAAAAGGAAAACAAATGTTCAATAAAAATTTAACTTTGTTAGAATTAAAAAAAAAATACTGTGACCACAGTAATGCAGCCTGTTTGCTAAGGGCTCCTGTGTGAGTCGACTGTGGGCTGGTGAGCCCTGCATGGGAGATGTTTGAAATTGTGATAGAGCCTGTGACAAGCCTTTGAAACATCCAGGCAGCCCTACTACCAGATTCAATAAATACAACACAACACACAGTCGGAAGCTGAAACAAAAGAATCAGAAGTTCAAGGACTACTGGACAACTTAGACTCTCAGAATAAAACAATAAAGCAGGGTGGGCATGTAGCTCAGTGGTAGAGCATTTGCCTATCACATACAACCAAGACTCTAGAATCACATTCCATACAAAAAGGCAACCAAACCATCACCACAACAAAACAACCCTACAACACTACTTTGACAAATCTGAGTACCAAAGCGTCATCTGCAGTAACAAGTGATCCAAATCATGGAACATCATACAGACGAGAAGAAGCCTCTATTTACAAAGACTCCTTAAGAATATGGGAAATTCGCATATCAATGGTGGAGTGGGAGAACATGAAATTCTAATAAGCTATATGCACAACCTTCAAAAACCATATACAGAGAGGCCTGGAAGGAGCTCCTTATTGGGTCAGACTTCACTATGATTATTCACCCTATTACTCATTTTATGTATTATTGTCTTTTCAAGATATTATACAATAAACATGTATCATTTTATAATTGTTAACATTGGTTGGTTTGGGTTGGTTGGTTGGTTTGTTCTCGTGTTTGCTCATTGAGACCAGAGTCTTACTATATAGTTGAGGTTGGCACAGAGCACTCTACCCTTTTGCCTCAGGCTCCCAAGAGTTTGCATTACAGGTGACTGGCATTATATTTAACTCTAAAGTGTTCTTATAGAGATATGACATTGGGCTGGGTTGACATTGGGCTGGGTTGTAGCTCGGTTGGTAGAATGCTTGTCTCATATGCATAAAGTCATGGGATTAACCCCCCAACACCACATAAATCAGGTATAGTGGTGTGTCTCAGTACTCAGGAGATAGATGCAAAAGCATCAGAAATTCTATGTCATTCTTAGGTACCAAGGAAGTTTGAAGCCAGCTTACCATTCATGAAACCATGTCTGCAAAATTAAAGCTACAATACTATGCATCAATTCTTAGTTTTCTAAAACACTAATATCAAATAGTATCATAATCATAAGAATATACCTTCTCCCAGAGTCCAGCCTTAGCATACACCCCAAGGAAGCAGGCAGGTCTGGTTATAGAATCCATGAACCAATCGGCAGCCTGCTCTACCTGCCTGCTGCTCCTACACCTGTGTGCCTACTGGCCCAGCACACTAACCTGTCTCCCTGATGCTGGCTTCCAGACACAGAGATTCAGAGGAATTTGTCTCACTTCTTATGAGTGTTCTAGTCCCCAGCTCAATTCCCAAGGAAGGGTTAACATTTCACAGTATACATATGTAAGTGGATGGATGGATGGATGGATGGATGGATGGATGGGTAGGTGGATAGGTGGATGGAAGAATGGGTGGATGGAAGAATGGGTGGATGGATGGATGGATGGATGGATGGATGGATGGATGGATGGAAGAATGGGTGGATGGAAGGATGGATGGGTAGGTAGATGGGTGGATAGATGGATGGATGAATGGATGGATGGATGGGTAGGTGGATGGAAGGATGGATGGATGGGTAGGTGGATGGGTGGATGTAAGGATGGCAAATAGGAGACCATAAACAGCTTTTTGATGGATAAATGAGCAGCAACAGAAGGAAAGCCAAGGGTGCAGATGGAAATTAACTTAACTACCCCTGAGTGAGAAGCTGCAAATGAGCATATACTTTAGGGGATAGCTGACCCTTCCAGGAGACCCCTGTGGGAGAAGGGACACCCTTCCAGTGCTACACTCTGGTTCCAGTCCAGCACTGCAAGTACTCAATTCTAAGAAAGGTGTCAGAACACTCTGGTATAGTCATACCTGCCTTCCTGAAGCCATACAGGCCTGCGTGAAAGCTCCCTCATGTCTCCTAAGGCATCCTGGGTTCCACAGGTGGCTCACTGAGCTGGTGTGCAGGAGGCATATGAGGAAGAAGCCTACCCCAGAGACACATGTCATCACTCAACATTCTGCTTAATCAGGGAACCACTTGTGGGACAGAAGACATTTTTTCATGAGATTGTGATGTGCAGGTCCCTGCCATCATGAATGAGACTCTGCTGCCCCAAGGAGTCAGGTCTCTGACCATTACAGGGGCTCTGACTCCTTTCTGGAGTACAGATTTTCTATCAAGAAGATGTATCATTCTCATAGCAAACAACCAAAACCATAAGCTTTAAGAATTCTAAGAAATTCAAGGACATGAAGTTGAAGCTCATCTCCTACATAAACTTAAAAAGCAAGATGCTGGGGGCAGAAAGCAGGGGGGCCACTTTCAACCTTCCTTGCTAGACCAAAGGAAGACACTGTCCCTCCAGCAGCAGGTGCCGTCCTTCTAGAGAACAGAAAATCTCACTAGATATTCAGAACCCCTCTGCAGATGGAAGGTGAGAAAAAAAAATGCAAGAATGTCCTCTCCCTTACTGCCATCCCATAAGTCTGTATTTTTCCAAAAAGATCAAAGACCTGGGAACTGAAGCTTTGTGGCTTGGTAGCTGAGGCAGTGAAGCAAGGGCTGTGGTCGGAGATGAAGCCCCGGAGCCCATGTCTGGAATTGGAGTGTATGACATTTCTGGCGTTTTCATCCCACATTAAGAATGGCTGTATCTGTTATTCACATTCAATCTGCAGCTGGCATCTCCTTGTCTCTCATCTGGTGCTTTGTGCAAACCACACCCCTCCCTTTCCTGCCAGCCCTGCACACTCTTGAGTTTGTGTTCAAAGAATAAGGTATCACAGATCGAGAAAGTTAGAGTCAGACTCAGTACTGTGCCTGGTTCCCACATGCTTAAAATTGTGAACCTGAGGTAACCCAATGCAAAGGCATGGGCCAAATCAGCCATTGACTGCAGTGTGTCCTCTGCTCCACCAACACCAGTGGGGTATACTTGAGAGTGTTTGGAGAAGCCAGATCCTGAGAGGTATGGAAAGTCCTATCTTTCCCAGCTTTGGGAATTCCTGAATCCTCCTATGAAATCTTAGGAAATGTCTTTGCAGGTGACCAAGGCACACAAACAGGAAAGATATGCATCTAGCTCAAACACAGTGCTTGTGCCAATCCAAGGCCTGGTAGGAAGGAAACTAATATAATAATGTGGGTCAGCTTTTCAGGACCATCAAAGTCACTAGTCTTTGATAACACCTACCACAGCCACATTTGGAAGAGCATTTATGCCTAGCACTCATGCTGTGTCTGTGGATGCTCAAGGCCCAGGGATGACTGGATGTGGTGCCCTGATGTTGTGGGAAAAGATGAGAGTTTATAAAACAATTTCTAAGTCCTGGCTTTGTTAACAGAATGGAAAGCGGGGATCTTAAACAAGTACCTTGGCCTCTTAAAACTCAAGCTTTGGATGAGGCTAATAAAAATCTACCTCTGAAGGCTGAGAGGGTTAAGAGAACAGATGCTGGAGTGCTTTATAGAATGCCTGTGGTTGATGTTGTGTTGAAGTGCCCAGAACAGCAGAACAGAGTGGGTCAGTGTAGCAGAGATGCATAGAGAAACTCCATCAGAGACCTGGCCAATTCCACACTGCCCCTAAAGGGAACAGGTGTGATTAAAAAAAAAAAATCCATGGCAGCCTGTGGAAGGCTGCAGATACTGGCACTTGACACTGTCATCCTGGAGACTGTGGTTGAGGATGGAGTTTTCTGAGGAATTGATGCTGCTGAGAAGCTGGGAGGCCACAGACATCAAGGTCATAGTCTCCACTAAGGAGCACCTGGTGCACAGCAGGCACACAGTAGCCACTGGTGCCATTGACATCCCTCTCCTTTGTAAGAACAACTGCTGATAGTTTTTCTAGGGAGCTGCCCTGTGTCCCCAGATGAATGTTAAAAGCGCCCAGCTCTCAGACTCACTGAGACCCAGTAACACCTGCCCTACAGCCTGGCCTGTCATCACCTTCAGATTGCAAGAGACTTGGAAGCTGGAAACATAGAAAGTGCTTTCTAAGTCAGTTTAGCATGAAGAAGGAAGTAAAGCATGCAGACAAACACTCTACCATTAAGCCACATCCTGGGCTCCTGGCCTGTCTACAACACCACACATAGTTATTAAGCACTGGGTGGGTCTGACACGTGTTTGAAGCTTAGTGCGCCCCAAAGGACATCCCATACCCTCCTAGCAGGTCAACAGGACAAAGTTCTAGGCTAGGAGGAAAGCAAGAACACAGGAGAAAAAGACAACTGTGCTGCATAGCTGTCTCCTTGTGGCCCATTAACAGTTAAGTTCTCTGAGGAAAGGGATTGTTTCAACTGACAGAGCTAGGAGTTTAGCAGGCTGCCCAGCACACCAAGGTCACATCGAGTAGACATGTATTGTCAGTTTTGCAAATCATTGAGCCAACAGAGAATACTGTGACTATGGTTCATGGTCATAAAAGGAAAGCAATCTCAAACACATCTGTTTAACCAAGAGAGAAGGAGGCAGGGAAGGAGAAGAGCAGCTAAAGGTTATCAACATGTCCTGGACAGTTGATAATTACTTCATGTGTTTTATGGTATGAGAAGCAAATCCATTGAATGCCAATCCTTCATCATCACAGTGAAAACCTCTGTCACCCTTCTCCTTTGATCTCTCCTGGAAGAGGCCATGGAGAATATCAGACTTAACCATTTAGGTGTTTCAGCTCTCTGTGTTAACCCATAAAAGAAATTACACCAGCTCCCTGCCTGTCATCATTTAATAAATCAACAGCTCCATCTCAGTGGCCTGAAGCCTAATGGCATTTATGAGTGCTGGCAAAGTCACTGGCCACTTAACCGAAGCAATTAAGTCATGCCTCCCTCCTATGATTATAGGAGATTGACTAGTTATAACTTATTCTTTTCCAATGCAACTGACAAAAAGGTAATATTCATACTTACAGATAATGCAGAATACTGGTATCAGAAATCACTTCCTGTGACTGTCTGTCCCCCATGGCACACCTCTGAGATGGGATAGTGAAACCCACTCTTAACACAGACTTGGCTGACCCTGGTACCTCAGCGTCCTTCTTAGAACAGGAGCTGAGCTGTGGCTGCTCCTAGCCAACAGGGAAGCAGCTGCCTCGTGGCCCAAAGCAGAAAACCCAGCCTCCTGGTTGCTTACCTCTGAATCACAAGGCCATGCAAGAGGCCAAATATGGGTTGACCCCAGAATTCTGTAGGTAGAGGGAGGTAAGCTTAGAAGGACCCTAGAATAGTCCCCTGAAACCAAGAGTAAAAAAAATCCAGAACAGGCAAATGTTTCCATAGGTAGCTTAAATCACTTGAACAAGTTAAACATTGCTATATTTTTAAATAAAAATGTTCAGTTTAAAATTAAATATACAAATTGTCCCCCAAAGAATCAAGCTGCCATATGCCCTCTTCTACCCATGTATCCTCAATAAACACTCTGGTAGCATTAAAAGTGACAGATTAATGAGAAAATATTAAGTTGCTGCTGGTTTGTGTGTTTGTTGTCTATATGTCTGTGCTAAGGATGGACCCCATGTGTTACACATGGCTGTGCTAAGGATGGACCCCATGGGTTACACATGCTAGAAAGGTGACTTGTACTCAGCTGACCCAGGGCCTTCATTGCGGCGTTTGCTGAGGTTTCTTCACCACAGAAGTTGACTTTCCTTGCATTGCATTGCATTGCATTGCATTGCATTTCATATATATATATATATATATATATATATATATATATATATATATATATTCAAATGCCAACGTTTTAGTGCAAATCATGAATGTGTCCTTGTCAAAGTTGTGTGAGGTTATCCAGCATCACTTTGAGAGGTTCTATGGACAGTTGTGAAACTAAAGTTCAACATGGTAATGAGGGTAGAGCCAAGATACCTGAGCCTTACCCTCTCTTCCCAGACTCAGCTCCACCCCCCTCACCTTAGCATTCCCCATGCATCCAGCTCCACCCCCCTCACCTTAGCATTCCCCATGCATCCAGCTCCAACCCCCTCACCTTAGCATTCCCCATGCATCCAGCTCCAACCCCCTCACCTTAGCATTCCCCATGCATCCAGCTCCAACCCCCTCACCTTAGCATTCCCCATGCATCCAGCTCCACTGATGTTTTAAATGATGGTGAGGAAGGACATCACCAGGTTCCTCAAGTATTTGTTCCCATGGTCTGAGGCAGGGCCACTGAGTTTGGTAATAAAGATGTTTTATCAATGGGTTCCCTTTCTGCCCATTTGTTTTTTCCTTTTGATAGTTTGTGGATGCTGCTGAATCATCTTTCCTCTTCTATGGTTAAGAAGGAAGCCTAAGGTTTCATCTGGGAGATGGCTTATGCATGACATATCTCACATCTGAGAGGATTTTCATCAAAGGACAAAAACACAGAGATAAAGGGAGAGGCGTGTGCAGTGCAGTCACGTCTGCTGAATTGGTGTGATGTGAAGTAGGTGAGTCTTCTTAGTGCATGTAGCAAGTGTGTGTAATTCTACACAAATGCTCACCTGTGTGTGAGAGCAGAGGTGTGCCTATGTGTAAAGCTCATGTGTGTAAGTAGGAATACAACTGAGGATGTTTGTGTGCGATAGAGCAAGTGATGGTAGATGTGTGTGTGAATACAAGTCAGAGTGTATATGTGTATGTGAAAGTACAAGTTACATGTTACATGTGATAGTAATGTGAGAGTGTGCATGCATGTGAGAGTCCAATTGACTGCATGTGTGAGACTAGAAGTTACTATATGTATGAGTATAGTACATATATGACAGAGGACAAGAGAGCATGTTTGTATGTGTGTGAGAGTACAATCAGATGTGTGAGTGTGCATGTAAGAATACACTCAAGTGTGTATATCAATGAGTACAGTTGAGTGTACATGTGCATGCACTGTGTTGAGGTAATTTGTTTAGAATGAAACATTACCTTGCAAAGGGAGGAGGGGCTCAAATGACCTAGGAAGGGAGCAAAAATTACAAGTCTGTGCTCAGTGTCACCAGCAGCCTCATACTCACATGGTGTACCCAAGGACAGTCCTGAAAGTTACAGAGTTCACAAGGATTCTGTCCAAGTTTGTGTAAGCAGTAACACTTACTGTGGAGATGAGACTGACAGTCATGCTGAGAAGGTCCTGCAGAGAACTCCAGGGAGGTAGCTTTACAAGCTACTCCCCTTGTCGAGATGGAGTTTTCAATGAAGCAGCTGCTTCTGAGTCACCTATGCTCCTGGAAGGAGCTTTTCACCCACACTCCTGTAAGCAACCCCAATTAACTCACTGTCTCGCTAGGCTACACTCAATTGGAATTAGTTCTTTGCTCCTCCATCAGTGCCATACCTGGAATAATGGGGAGATACTTGCTCACATCTCTCCAGATGTGACATCACAGAACAGACTTAGTACTTGACCTTAGAACCAGCAGAATCAAATACAGGTTGGGAAGGAATTACTGTGTGGTCCCAGCAACGCATGCTGACATGTGATTGAGGCTGATCCACTTGAAGGAAAGTACAAAGGCAGTTCTACTATGGCTGCCTTGCCCCGTGCAGTAGGGGGAGGTCTGCCTGCTTGCTGATGTGATACTTTCATGGTTCCTGTGATGGGACATTCAACAAAGTCCAAGCTATCTCTGAGAGATGGATCAAAAGGGTAGCCATCGTATGCTGTTTGGGGGTGCTTGCCTCCATGATGAATACAGTACAGAATGTGAAAGCAGGGCATGCTCCTAAAGGTGCTATCCTTGGTACCACCCTCTGACTTGGCAGGGAGGGTGGGGAAAAGGGAGATGGGATGTTGGTGAGCTGTTTGTTACAGTTGGCAATATTCAAAGAGAGCAAAAGTTAGATCTGAACTAAAGAACCTTTTCTAGTTAAAAACAAACTGATGAAGGTGTCCCTCAGGCCTAACCTGTAATAGAGGAATAAGAACTCTAGGATTCAGCAAGACCTTAATAATGGAATGGGCAATAAATTATGATCATCAGATACTACTCAGCATTTCAGCTGGTTGAATTGGGAAAGACTTTAGAATTTATTTATATTCTATGTACATGAGTGTTTGACTGCATGTGTATAAGTGCACCATGTGCAGGAAATGGCCATGGAGACCAGAAGGGGGCGTCAAATACCTTGAAACTAGAGTTAGAGGAGCTTGTGAGATACACAATGTGAGTGCTAGGAACTGAACCCAGGTACTCTGCAAGAGCAGCAAGTGCTTAACCACTGAGCCATATCTCCAGCCACAGAAATGACTTTTAAGCAATGAAGGGACCTCTTGCAGGCTGGCTTGTGAAGCTATAAAATATGGAGGTAGAAGGAATCAGTCTGCAAGCTGTAGAAACAAAGAAATTGCATTGTATATCTGTGCATTCCTCCTCAAAACAGAAGCTGCATGACCTGAGGCAAGATGAACCAATCCCTGGTGGGTTGAGCCATTAGTGACACTTGGTTATTTGTTGGCCTACGTCTCCATGAACATCAGGGACTAGGTAGAAGATGGGCAGCCATTACTGAAGGAACTGGACATACAAGAGGCAGTGAGATGACCTCTTCATCATGCCAGAAATGACAGAAGAATTAAGAAGTTTGATTCAGCAGGAACTTTGGGAATAGTATAAGGTTTTAGCAGCAGTTCTCGGCCTTCCTAATGCTGCAACCCTTTAATGTGGTTCCTCATGTTGTGATGACCCCAACCATGAAATTATTTTTTGAAAATTATAATTCTAATGGAAAAGTATAACTATAATTTTCTACTGTTATGAATTGTAATGTAAATGCCTGTGTTTTCGAATAGTCTTAGGCAACTCCTGTGAAAGGGTCATTTGACCCCCAAAGAGTTATGACTCACAGGTTGAGAACTCCTGCTTTAGTGGCTTTGCTGAGCTTGAGGTTGGACATGATCTTTATTAAATCTTTAAGGATATGAATAATTTAGAGTCACAGAAAAATAACAAGTCAAAGTCCTTGTAAGAAGGTAAAAGAAAGAAAAAGCAAGATGACTCCTGTCTAGGTTCATAAAAAACAAATGCACCAAGATTTCTGTCAAGTTCAGAATTCCTAGTAGAAAAAAAAACCAGAAGGCCAGAAGTGAGTCTCTTGGAAGCTTTACATCGTAGGGGCAGGTTGTGGAAGGTATAAATGCTAAAGCAATGCAGAGAAAGATGACTGACCTTGAGCTAAAGGTGAGCAATTATTCCCCAGGGTAGACATGCCCAGTTCACTCTTGGAACATAAACTGTGGCAGTGATTATACACTCAGTCCAAATGGCTTTAAGCATCTAAGTGTGCCTTGTGGGAATGCTAGTGTCACAATGTTGGTCCAGAGTCTGTCAGAACCAGGGAGCTGTTTCAGCAACAGACATAACAGGCAAGGGTGTGACTCTGTTCCCCTCAGCTCAAGCGAAGTCAAGCAGTGCAAACAGCTCCACAGAAACCAGGGATGTGGAGATGTGTGGTCACGCTACGGCAGTAGCAAGACAGAGGATTCCTAAGAAACATCTGTGGATTATGGAGGCCCAGATAGGGAGTGGGCCTATGTGCTAGTGGAACTCTGAATGAGTGTGAGTATGAGTGTGTATGTGTGCATGTGTGCTTGCATGTGCGTGAAAGACAGACAGACAAACTGACAGACAGCATTACATATGAACATGTGTAATATGATAAAATAAAAGTATGGATGTATGACCATATATTCAAGAAACTATATGATAAGCATGCCTGTGTTTGGGTATGCCTTTTATAAACACATGTGAGGACACTTTCAGATAAATCAAATGCTGTTTACCCTACAGTTCTGAGTAAGGTTGTGCTTTCAGACCCGTGCTTGGGTGGAAGGAGCAGTTTCCTAACCTTGAGACACATCTGTGTGATCCTGCAGCCACCTCAGAGGAGGCCAGCTCCTGTGTAGTTTATGGCCCAGATTGCCCTTTGAGTAGTATGGTGGGGAGGAGGAGGGAGGTAGAGGAGCATTATCAGCCAGGGTGGTGAGACTATGGCTAAAAAAAAGTAGCCTCAATTTTTACACCACCTCAGATGGCTCCTCTGGAAAATGGCTAGAATGAACAAGTTTGCCCATCCTTTGGTTCATGGTCCTGGAGCACCAGGAGTATTTCTTTTAGTGATTGCATGGCTATGGCGTAGAAGTGAGTAGCTATTGTTTCAAAGAGGACCCTCCTCCTCTCAGGCACCAAGGTCAACTTGCAGATCTCATTCCAGAAGGTTCTTGGTCTTGTTAAATTCAACATGTCCCTGGATCCAAGACCTGCATCTCTTCTTATACCTCATATTGACACCACAATGGCTGCTTCTATGATGCTGGGATTTGGCCCTTATTGATTTGACTTACTCCAAGTCCCAATGGCCTTCAAGAACAGAGTCTATTATTATCATGTGTGGCAGAGTCAAGACACAACAAATCCTGGTACATATCACCCTCTTGTCTCTGGCAGGAATGCATGGTGGTAGACTGATAACACTCTGGATGCATGGGAGCACCATTTCCTAGACATCACAGCATGAAGCAGTGGTACACCAACATACGGCTTGCAGAAGAACTTGGTGTTGATTGCATGGTGCTTGTTTTTCTTTACATGTGTGCAGAGTACAAGAATTATAGGATCATGGGAATCACACATAACCTTTGAGATAGAAAAAAAATAAGTGATAAAGTTGGATTCTTTACTGGGAGCCCCTAATAAGATGATACATGGAGTTTTGAGGAAGTTTTAAGTTACAGTGGAAATTCCAGGATGTTAGAGATGGCAAGAATGTGAGACATTTAGGGAGAAAGGCTGCAGGCACAAAGTACAGCTGGCTCAAGAGATAGGCCATGTGCATGGCAGGTGGAAGGGTCAAAGGCCCGAAGATTGTCAAGCCCATTTGAATCCACATGATGCCCCATACACCACAGATGCAAGACATACCACTTGGGTATTCAATATTTGCCATGCTGACTTTCAGTATTTAATGTCTGCCATGCTGACTTTCATTGGGTCTTTCTATGACCCACTTCTCACTGTCCCCTATTTCTCCCTTTGGGAGTAGAATCACTTACTCTATGCTACTATATATTAGAAATGTGCAATTTTATGTTTTATTCTATAGGGGCTCACAGATGAAAAACTTCCTTTAGTCTCAGAAAAGACTAGACTTTGAACAGTGTTAGAACTCTTAAAATTCTTGGGAAATTTGTATTACAAGGTGACCACAAGCCTTTGTAAGAAGAGGTAATAATATAATTTGAATTTGAAATGCCCCTGTAGTCCCATGTTTTGTATTCTCTGTCTCCAGTTTATAGTGGTATTTTTTGTTATCTTAATTTATATTTTCTATTTTTTTAATTTTATTTTATTTGTAATTCATTTTTATACTCCATATTCCATTCCCTGCCCCTCCCATTCACCCTCTGACTACTCTACATCCCACACCTCCTCCCTATCCCACCCTGTCTCCACATGGATGCATCCACCCCCTACTCCACCTGACCTCTAAACTCCCAGGGCCTCCAGTCTCTTGAGGATTAGGTGCTTCATCTCTGAAAGAGCACACACCTGGAAGTCCTCTATTTTTTGTGTGTTGGGGGCCTCATATCAAGGTGTATGCTGTCTATTTGGCGGTTCAACGTTTGAAAGATCTCGGGGGTCCAGATTATTTAAGACCACTGGTCCTCCTACAGAATTGCCCTTCTCCTCAGCTTCTTTTAGCCTTCCCTAATTCAACAACAGGGGTCAGCTGCTTCTGTGCCTGGATTGGGTGCAAATAACTGCATGTTGGGTCCCTTGGAGGGCAGTCATGATAGATCCCTTTTTGTGAGCATTCCATAGCCTCAGTGATCATGTCAGGTCTTGGGACCTCCCCTTGAGCTGGATCCCACTTTGGGCCTGTCGCTGGACCTTCTTTTCCTCAGGCTCCTCCCCATTTCCATCTCTGTAATTCTTTCAGACAGGAGCAATTATGAGTCAGAGGTATGACTGTGGGATAGCAACCCAGTCCCTCACTTGATGTCCTGTCTTCCTGCTAAAGGTGGGCTCTATAATTTCCCTCTCTCTACTATTGGGCATTTCATCAAAGGTCCTTTCCCAACCTCCTATTTCCTGAGGTTGCCTGTTTACATTTTTTTCTGTTGACCCTTGGGGATTAAATCCTTTTCCCTCAGCCAATACCAGATCAAGTTTCCCTCTACCCCACCCCACTGCCCTCCCACCCCATTCACTTCCCCTCCTAAGTCCCTCCCTCCCTCCCCACTCATGACTGCTTTCTTCTCTCTTCCAAGTGGGACTGAAGCATCCTCACTTGGGCACTTCAGCTTGTTGAGCCTTTTGAATTCTGTGGACTGCATCTTGAGTATTCTGGTTGTTGTTGTTGTTGTTGTTGTTGTTGTTGTTGTTGTTGTTGTTTTGGGGAGTTGGCTAATAAATTGTATACATAAGTGACCCCAAAAATTCTACCAGAGAACTTCTCCAGATGATAAACAACTTCAGCAAATTGGCTGGATATAAAATTAACTCAAATAAATCAGTATAAAGCCTTCCTTTATACAAAGGATAAATAGGCTGAGAAAAAAAATAGGGAAACAATTCCCTTCACAATAGCCACAAATAGTATAAAATATCTTGGGGTAACTCTAACTAAACAAGTGAAAACCTGTATGACAATAACTTCAAGTCTCTCAAGAAAGAAATTGAAGAAGATCTTGGAAAATGGAGAGATCTCCCAAGCTCATGGATTGGCATAATTAACATAGCAAAATGGCCATCCTACCAATGGCAATCTACAGATTCAATGCAATCCCCATCAAAATCCCAACACAATTTTTCAAAGACATGGAAAGAACAATTCTCAAATTCATCTGGAAAGGCAAAAAAAAATCCAGTATAGTGAAAACAATTCTTAACAATAAAAGAACAGCTGGGGGAATCACCATCCCTCACCTCAGGCTTTACTACAGAGCAATAATGATAAAAAAAAAAAAAAAAAACTGCATGGTATTGGTACAGGGACAGGCATGTTGATCAATGGAATAGAATTGAAGACCCAGAAATAAAACCAAATAATTACTGTCACTTGATCTTTGACAAAGACACCAAAAATATAAGATGGAAAAAAGAAAGCATCTTCAATAAATGGTGCTCATCTAACTGGCTGTCTGTATGTAGAAGAATAAAAATAGACCCATATTTGTCACCTTGTACAAAGCTCAAATCCAAGTGGATCAAGAACCTCAACATAAAACCAGATACACTGAATCTAATAGAAGAGAAAGCAGAAAAGAGCCTTGAACTCATTGGCACAGGGAGAAATTTCCTAAACAGAACTTCAATGACTCATGCTCTAAGATCAAGAATTGATAAATGGGACCTCATAAAACTGGAAAGCTTCTGTAAGGCAAAGGACATAGTCGATAAAACCTTTGGATTGGGAAAAAAATTTTCACTAACCTCACATCTGATAGAGGGCTAATATCCAAAATATATAAAGAACTCAAAAAGTTAATCACCAAAAAAATCAAACATCCCAATCAAAAAATGGGGTATAGCACTAAACCGAGAATTCACAACTGAGGAATCTCAAATGGCTGAGAAGCACCTAAAGAAATGTTCAAAGTCCTTAATAATCAGATAAATGCAAATCAAAATGACCCTGAGATTCCACCTCACACCTGTCAGAATGGCTAAGATCAAAACCTCAGGTGACAAAACATGTTGGAGAAGATATGGAGAAAGAGGAACACTCCTCCATTGCTGGTGGAATTGCAAACTGGTACAACCACTCTGGAAATCAATCCTCAGAAAATTGGGAATAGATCTACTGTGACTATACCCAGAAGATGCCCCACCACACCACGGGGGCACATGCTCCATTATGTTCATAGTGGCCTTATTTGTGATAGCTAAAAGCTGGAAACAATCTAGATGTCCCACAAGAGAAGAATGGATACAGAAAATTAGGTTCATTTACACAATGGAATACTACTCATCTATTAAGAATGAGGACATCCTGACTTTTGCAGGCAAATGGATGGAACTAAAAAATATCATTCTGAGTGAGGTAACTCAGACCCCAAAAGCACATGCATGGTATGTACTCACTAATAAGTGGTGATATGGTGATTTTTTTGAGGCTGTGGAACTGACACGTAGCTAACAAAAGTAGGCTAGTAGGGACATGTCTTTGTAGAGCTATTCCTCATTCCAGCCATGGTCTTCATTCCTGGCCCACCAAGATGCCAGGACCCTCTGTCACATGTTCCATTCTGTCTCCTTGTTATGCTGGACTAAAATTCTTATGAAACCATGAGGCAAAATCAACCTGTGCTCCTTTAAGTTGCTTCAATCAAATATTTTGTCACACCAATGTAAATATAACTAATATGTAGCCCAATGGTCACTAATCCTCACTCCAGAACTCCAAGACACAGAGTTTCACAAGTTCATTAATTCTGTGAGATCACTCCTCACCTAGAATAGCAGTCCTTGGTGTCTAAGTTATAGTGAAGATTAAATAAATTAATAATGTCAAGTGTTTAGACCAGCAATTTGGCCCTTGTGATCACTGCACATTGGTGATGGCACTGATGATGATGATGATGATGATGATGATGATGATGATGACGACGACGACAATGATGAAGACAGTAGCCCAATGACAAGAAGCCCATTATCTACCCAATAATGATGGTGATGATGACAATGATGCAAAGATGAAAATGATGTGCTAAGCTCTACTCTATCCAATGATCATGACTATAAATATGATGAAAACAATGACAAGATCTACCCAGTGGTAATAAGGTGATGACAGTGACAATGACAGGTTCTACCCAATGATGATGATGACAATGACAATGATAATGCCAAACTTCACCCAATGGTGATGATAAGAATGATGGTCAGGAGCAAGGCAGAGAAGGAAGATCATGGTGATCACTATAGCAGCTGAGAGCCTTGGGCTTCGAATCCAACATTTTCCCATCAATCATAGAAGAGAGCTGGTAGGACACTTTGATGAAAGGAAACTATCTGTTCTTGGCTTGTTGCCTTTTTAATAGGATGAAAATGTTAAGGGCAATAATTCTGAGACATTGGACAGATTCCATCCTGGGTGAGTCTTTTGGCTTCATCACCAATAAATTGTTCCAAAAGAAGAAAACAGATGATCATTGTTCTGGTTAGTTTTATTGTCAACTTGAGACAACCTAAAGTCACCTAGGATGGAGGAACTTCAGCTGAAGAATTGACTTGCTCAGAATTGTCTGGGGCATTGCCTTGATTGCTAATTGATGTAGAAGGACCTGGCCAACTGTGGGCAGTACCATTGCTAGGCAGGTAATCCTAGGCCCCATAAGAAAGCTCGCTAAGCATGATCTAGTTCCTGCCCTGACTTCCCTCAGTGATGTGCTCTTACCTGGAAGTATAAGCCAAATAAACCCTTTTCTCCCCTAAGTTGTTTTTGGCCATAGTGTCTATCATAGCAGTAGACAGCATTTCTCTGTGTAGCACTGGTTGTCCTGGAGCTCTGTAGAATAGACTGGCCTCAAACTCAGAGATTTGCCTGCTTCTGCCTCCCGAGTCAGATGAGAATTTTATCTCTGAGAATCAGAAAAAGATGCAGTCACTAAAGACTGAAATGCCTAAAGAAAAGCAGTGCCTTTGATCACACTTAGAAAAAGAAAAACTAAAATGCAGGCTGAAAACACACTGCGCATACACAGACACATGCACACGTGTAGGCAGGCAAGCACATATGCAGGTACACATATGCATGCATGTGCATGCACATACACACATACATGTGTACTTGCGTACTCTCTTGAAGATTTTATGGCTGAGCACTTCCAGGCTATAAGGAAGGGGGTTTTGAATGAGAGCATGCCCTAAAGTCAAGTGGGGAACTCCCAAACAGAAGCACAGGAAAGGGTCCAAAGGCACAACCTACAAACCTAAAACCATCACAGACACACAGAAGGCTTTCACACTGAACGAAAATTCTAAGACACTTGGCA
This sequence comes from Mus minutoides, assembly GCA_902729485.2. NCBI lineage: Eukaryota > Metazoa > Chordata > Mammalia > Rodentia > Muridae > Mus > Mus minutoides. Next base: position 19,775 of record LR754432.1, on the reverse strand, counting down.
TTTGCCAAGCTCTGGGACAGATGGATCAACTGTGCTGAACTGCTCAGTTAAAATGCCTCAGCGCCTAACCCTCCACCTTCCTTTTACAACTTGATTCTTTTTGTGAGGATGCCAGTTCCCAGTACTCCATCAGTGGCTTCCAGGGTGCACAGCATCAGGTCATTTTCCAGATCATTTGTTCCCTAGGAAACGGGACATATGCAGGGCTTAGCACATCTTCCTCCAGCCTTTTTACACCAGAGAGAAAAGTGTGAGCTGGTACAAGGCTTGTGGCCATCCTCCAAGACTGACAGACGGGTTAGACTTCCAAGAAACATTTCAGCTGCAATGTGTCCAGCCAGATTCTTCCAGGTATGTGTGACTGGTTAGGTCAGAAGATGGGAAAAGGAAGGCAGATCTAGCCACGGCGTAAGAGCCAAGGCAAATGGAATAGTGACTCACACTCACACCACTCCAGCATGATGTGTCAGAGAAATGACAACTGAAGACTCCATGCGCATATCTGCAAAGCATTGAGCAGCATCTGTATCCCAAGGAATTGAATAATGTGTGCAGAATGTCCATGCAGCTGTTCACATCTGGATGGTGCTCCTCAAGGGGAGTTCCCACCGTTATGCACTTTATTCCCTCTCAGAATGACATTTAAACAGTCCAGCTATTTTTCCAGTCCTAGGAATGGACAATGACATAGATACAAAGAGTCTTATTGCAAAGATGAGCCATATGCTTTCTGGTGGTATGGCAAAGAAATAGAATAGCACACTGAAAGAAAGCTGTGTAATTGGCTCAATATGAACATCAGATTGAGGATCTTCAAGGCAGACACAAGAACACTGGCATGAGCAGGTTAGTCTTTGCATGATCTCTCACAGCTGCTAGGCAGGAGTATGGTGAGAGAGCTCCTTGGAGAAGTAACAGAGCTAGTGCCACACAGAGGTTCACACCTGCCATGAAGTACAAACTCAGCAGCACCAGCTTTCACTCCAGAGACTAGAGTATCACCAAAGGGGAAGAAGTGCCCATGAGAGGCCAAGCAGTTGATTAAATCATACGTCACATTTTTGTTAGTAAATGAATCTTTTATTGGGAATGCCAGATCAAGTTCTGGATGCCAGGCTATTTCAGAGAATTGTTTTTGCATGAGCATGTCCAAAGCAATTTTTAGGTTACTTTAGGCTACATGAAAAAGAAGTTGTATATGTGAGGTACTAATTTAGCTGGGTTGAGTTTTTTTTTTTTCTTTTTAATCTATTTGACTTTATTTTATATGCATTGATATGAGGATGTCATACCATGGAGTTGGAGTTACAAACAGTTGTGAGCTGCCATGTGGCTGCTGGGAATTGAACGCAGGACCTCTGGAAGAGCAGCCAGTGCTCTTAACCACTGAGCCATCTCTCCAGCTGAGATGAGCTGTTGTTGTTGTTGTTGTTGATGTTGTTGTTGTTGTTTATTTAGTCAGACAAGATATAAATGGGATCACATGTTCATGGCAGAAACACACTACAAAAAACATGGCTCCAAAAGGATTGTTGGAACCAGAGATGAGGACACCATGAGAACATGGCCCACAGAATCAACTAAGGTGGCTCACAGAAACTGAAGTTACAATCACAAATCCAGCATAGCTCTGAGCTAGGTCTTATGTATATACCTTATGGTTGTGTAGCTTGATGTGCTTGTGAACCCCCCTCCCAAAAATGGGAGGGGGGACATTTCTCTCTTTTGTCTGTGCTTGGAACTCTTTTCCTCCTAGTAAGTTGCCACTTCCAGCTATGATATGAGGGTTTATACCCAGTCTTATTGTATTGAGCCATGTCAGCGGATATCCCTAGGAGACCTGCTCTTTTTTTTTTTCTTTAAGGAAAAGAGAGGAGTTGATTTAGGAAGAGAGAAGGTAGGGGAGGGACTGAGAGTAGTGGAGGGAGAGGAATCTGTGGTCAGGATGAAATGTAAAAGAGAATTTATGAGAGGGGGAGGGAGGAAAAGGCAGATGCCTCCAGGAAGCTAGAAGTGGGGCACAAAACTTTTGACGGAAATTGCTGCCAACATTTGCCTTAAGGTTCAAGGCTTTGTGCCTGCAAAGAAAGTGAGCTGAGTGCCTTCTGGAGGAGAGTCTCACATCCTGTGTAAATCCTCAGTACAGCATACAGAGTGTGTGCACTCTAAATGATGGGACCTAGGGAAGCCATCACAAACAAGTGGAAAGATTTGTTCCACTGTGTACTACAGATAGGGAGAGGCACAAACAACTCACTACACTACAAGACAGTCTACAGAGTTCCACAACAACCTTACTGAAGGCCAGAAAAGATACCCCTGAGAATGCTATGTTTATATGAGAAAAAAAAAATCATTAAGCAGAATGTTGCCTGTGAACTGATTTGTTGGCAGATTAGAAGAGTCTAGAAGGGACTGGGAATATAGCTTAGGTGGTAGAGTGGAAAACCTGACTGTCCAAAAGTCATTCTATCTACTGTTGCAGAAAAATGCATCATAGGGGCTGAGAAACAACTCAGTCTGTGAAGTACTTGACTAGCATGCAAAGGCCCTGAGTTCAATCCCCAGCACCTCATAAACTGGGCATTGTGTTACAGATCTGCAATCCTAGCACTCAGGAGGTGGAAACAGGAGCACAGAGTACTAGACCATCCTCTACTACATAGTGAGTTTGAGGCTAGCCTGAGCTACATGCCATTTTGTCTCAAATAAAACTGTACAGCAAGGAACAAGAAGCCAGAGTGAAGAAGGAGCCCTCAAGAATCAATTTCCTCATGTGCATCTGTGACCTGGGAACAAGCTTCCAGGTCACGTTAAAGATATATCAGTAAGAGTGACCAGCAAGATGTACTCAGTGCTCATAAGGAGTTGTGTTGATGCCTAACTCATCAAACATCACAACCACAGTCAGTTGGGAGCTATTTTGCCTGCTTTCTTTTTTTCTTTCTTTTTTTTTAGATTTATTTTTCCTTTACTCTTTTTTTTCTCTTTTTTTTATTAGATATTTTCTTTATTTACATTTCAAATGCTATCCCGAAAGTTCCCTACACCATCCCCCCACCCTGATCCCCCACCCGCCCACTCCCACTTCCTGGCCCTGGCATTTCCCTGTACTGGGGCATATAAAGTTTGCATGACCAAGGGGCCTCTCTTCCCAGTGATGGCCGACTAAGCCATCTTCTGCTACATATGCATCTAGAGACACGAGCTCTGGGGGTACTGTTTAGTTCATATTGTTGTTCCACCTAAAGGGTTGTACACCCCTTCAACTCCTTGGATAATTTCTCTAGCTCCTTCATTAGGGGCTCTGTGTTACATCCTATAGATGAATGTGAACATCCCCGTCTGTGTTTGCCAGGCACTGGCATAGCCTCACTCGAGGTAGTTATATCGGGGTCCTTTCAGCAAAATCTTGCTGGCATATGCAATAGTGTCTGGATTTTTTTTTTTGCCTGCTTTCTACACTAGAAGAACAAGATCTGAGGGAAGATGCTGTGTGTTGACTAATGCATTTGCTATGAGAGTTAAGGAGGGAGTAAGCCAGGCCACACAAGTTGCTGGTCAAAAATAAATAGGTGATAGAGCCCCACTGTGTCTCAGCATAGCTGTTGTATTGTATGATTGACAATCACAAAGAAAGTATATTTTTCAATGTTCTTATAACAAAAATTAACAAGAATGTGAGATGATGAATATATTAATTGTATGAATAAAACCATTCAACAGTACATACCTGTGTCAACCACCCAGCATGTCATAAACACATGTGCTATCTCAATATATATTTAAAAATCAAATCACATAAGGTCAGTCATTATTAAAGCTCACAGGGTTCATGTGTCCTAGCAAACTGGCTTACAGGTACAAGAGTGACATGAATGTTCTAAGAATAACCAAACACTTCCTGATTAGATTTAAGGCCCACTTCATGATGCAGAATCTATACCTGGCACTGTTACTGAGGCCAAGAATCTGTGGTTAGACATGTCATAGGCTCTAAGGGAAGACCTAAAAATATAATTACAGAATAAGACCTATAAGTCTGATAACTCGATAGAGTATTAAATCAACTCCTAATGACTTATCATTATTTCCATAGATTACTATATCTCCCTCAGCAGAGAAGTTTCTTGTTGCAGTAGATTGTAATTAACATGGAGACCCACGACTGATCAACATACAGAGAATGAGACTTTGGAGTGACTGGCTCTAAATGGGGTTGCTGTGGGTTGTCCTGGTGCTGTCTGTATTCTGATGTTAATTCTGTTTCCTCAAAAGGGACTGCCCCAACAAGGAGTGGATCGTGTACTAAGATAATTTCATGTGAACCATCTCCCCATGGGATGTCTATATCACAACCCCTCCTCTTAAGGCTCAGGCATCATTGCAGAAGAAGGATTATGAAATGATAAGAGCCATGGGTAGTAGATGATTACAAGGATACTGTTTCCAGGTCAGCTGCACATAAAAACATATAGTGGTTGTGATGGTGTGCATTATACCCATGCAAGCTCAAGTCAGACAGCATCCTATCATAGAGGTGAGGAGGTCGGCACAGTGTCCTATAGCTGAGGAGATATGGATAACTAGTAGATGCTTTTAGAGGAAGAGGCAGTTTTCTTTACCCTTGGTGGGTCAACTATGTCCAGAGGAGGTCTTACACTGAGGAATATTTGGATAGGACAAATTGGACTCAGTGGGTTAGAAAAAAAGAAGACATAAAGTTGGGTTGTAGGGGAGGTAGGAGTTAATCTAGGAGAATTTGGAAGAGGGATGAGTAAGTAGAGAAATCTAGGTTAATCTGGGAGGAGTTTGGAGAGGGGTAATTATGATTGAAACATATTTCATTAAAATCCAAGAGAATTAAAATATATATTAATATGAATACATAATAACATAGTACAAGTTAAATAAATTATTTTATTTTATTTATTAAAATTAAATAAAAAGTAAATAAAAATGGAAGTAAACTCATTAGAGTAAGAGATGTATCTCATTTGGTATAGTGCCTTTCTAGGATATATGAAGCCCTAGGTTCAATTTTAAGACCACATAAAACTAGACATGATAATACACACTCAGGAGATAGAGGCAGACAGACCATCCTGGGCTACATAGTAATCTTCAGGACAGCCTAGACTATATGAGACCCAAAAAGAAAACACAAGAAACACAATACGCACATGAAGAAAGTAAAGAGCATGCATGAGCTCTGTGTAGTCAGAAAGGTGTGTGGTAAATTGTATTAACAAGCAAGTCAAACTGTCCCTGATGTGAAATATCATCTTCTCAAGGCACCATCTGTCCATCACAAGCCACGGTAGGCAGAAGGGTCAGGAAAAGCCAGGCACACAGGGTAATCAGAGTCATCACCTGTATTGGGGCAGAGCTGAAGAGAGAACTCTGTTTTGTCCTGAAGGTGCAAGTAAGTACCATGGCCTGAGTATCAGCAGAAACTTCCATAAGCCATTCATCAAGCAGAACATGGGGTGGAGGTGTCTGGGAATCAGTGAGCCTGGGGAGCCTAGGTATGCAGGGCCACTCTATAGGTGCAAGCAATAGGATCAGCTCTTCTTAGTGGAAACAAGAAGAGGATTTTCCAGGAAAATACCAACAGATGTGGCTCAGAAGGACAAGATAGGAGGGTACCCAGGGGCCAGCTAGAGGAGTGCCCAAAGGCACTGCAAAGAGTCTACTACTCCGATTACACTCACTACTACCAACAAGGCTGACTCATTGATTCAGACCCCAGTCCATACAGTAGCCAGAGAGGACAGGTTACTCCACAAAGCCCAGGTGGCATGCCTCAGGGTTAAGGGTTGGATTACTGGAAAAACCACAGGAAGTTTCACAGCAATGAGAGGACAAGAAGGTGTGAGTGCAGGGTCTGAACCCATACCAATACTCATGCAGCCATGGTGGTGATGTCTTACCCACACATGCTAGAGGCAGGGTTCCCCAGGCCCAAACATGGGCCACTGCAGTCATGCTAACATGAGTGACCTCTAGAAAACCAGAACCTTTTGGGATGAAGAACTGAGTTCCTAGCAAGTGGATGCAAACCAGAGAACTTTAAATCCCCAAGTATTCATCCTTAGATTCTACTAAAACTTCATAGATACAAAAGGAGCAGGAATTATGACAGATGTGAAGTTTTCGAACTAGGCATGGTGGCTCACATTCATAACCTCAGAGCTTGGAAGCTGAGGTAGGATTGCCATAAGTTCAAGGCACCTGGCCTACATAGTAAGACACTGTCTTAAGAAGAAAAAAACAAGAGATGACCTTTCTTATTTTAGATTTATTTTATGAGTATTTGGATGGTGCACATGCATGAACATGTGTGTGTGTGTGTGTGTGTGTGTGTGTGTGTGTGTGACATGCATGTCCAGTGTCTGTGGAGTTCAGAAAAGGCATCAGATCCCCTAGTTGTGAGCTGTTGTGTGGGTGTTAGGAACTAAACCCAAGTGCTCTGCCAGAGCAGTCAGTGCCCCAATATGACCTTTCTATAAAGCCCAAGTTATCAAATTTTAAGAACTACCCACAGTTGTAAGTTTGCCTTGTCAGTTTTGGAACATTCTGCCATTTATAACACGATACTTCTAGAAGATAATTAATTCTGCCAAAAGCTTACTAGAAAAAAAAGATGCAGAGACAGAGAAGGCAGCCTTGGCTAGCAGACACGTTTTCTTGGTGTGTTAAATGTTCCAGTCTATGACCCAAGCCTGGAAACCACCAAGACCAACCTTGAGGTGTAAAGAAGGAAGTCATGTCCTAGAAAACATGCACGCGTGGGCACTCACACACACACACACACACACACAGAGAGAGAGAGAGAGAGAGAGAGAGAGAGAGAGCAGGCAGGTCATGTTAATCACTATAACCACCAGCCTGAGCCCCTCCCAGGTTTCACCTGACCCACAGTACCACACAGGTCCTCCTGAGACCTGAAAGACCAGGACAGTAGTCTCACCAAAATTGTCTGGTGCTCAAAGTTAGAGTCCAAGCACCTCTCCAAATACAGACAGCCCTGTCTTCCGGGCCACTCTTTCTAGGCACCCTCACCTCCATTCTAGACAAGTATGGAAGTTCTGTTGCAAGTAATTATTTTAATTTCCTAAACCCACAAAGTCAAATTTCCCCCAATTAATTAGGTAATTTGTTTCTTCAAGAGCCCCCACCATGAATTACCCATTCAATAAACACCTCATATGTTTAATGTCTTCTGGTGACGTCCCACAAATGGTTGATAACTGCACATAATGTGAATTTCCAGGGCTGATCAAGGTCACAGACTTGACTCCCTCCCACTCTGCTGATGAGAAGCTGAGGAAAATACCCAGGAACTATCCATGTGATAAATCTGCCTTCTGGGATACTACTGACCACCAGGTACTGTGATTTCTCCATTGCCATCATCCTTGGTGCTGGGTTTATAGATGAAGGGACAACTGAGAGAAGAAAATGATTGTGGAAATATTCTAGTCAGTTGCCAGCAGCCCATCTGACCTTCTAAGATGTGAGTACCCTGCAAGAACCATTTTTTTTTTTAAGAACCATTTTAAGATGGACAAAACTGCAGAGTTAGGACAGAGTCAGAACATCACCATGCTTGTTTAGAGCAAGCTAGAATGCTCTTTAGGAATTGTAATTCTGAGTCACACTGCATTTATTAACCTCAAGGAGGGGCTGTTTCTTTAGTGCTGTGCTCTTTTTTGCAATGTTTTCAAATTCGGATGTTAGAGATGCAAGTCAGGAGCTGGGTTGAATCTGGACTCCATGGGACATGTATAGACATTTATCATTCTGACACCTACAGGTCCTGTGACATATGGAAACCACCTCATGTCTCCAGCCTGGTGCCCATTTTATAAGATTGGATGACATCAGGTATTCTATAGGGCCGTTTTAAGAGATGAAGGTCTCAAACATGAGACACAGAAGACAGAAATGATGTCCAAACACCTTTTAAAGGCCTTCAGACATATCTGTGGATGCTGGTGCAGATCTAACTACAACCTCACATGCCACTGACCTTAATATTGGAGATAGCCACACTGAGCATCAATGCCTAGCACATTGGTACATACATCCATCATGCCACATCCCAGAGCTACATGAAGATGAAAGAATAGATAGATAGATAGATAGATAGATAGATAGATAGATAGATAGATAGATAGATAGATAGATCAAAAAATCTCACTTCTTTCTAGAAGCCCCAGTTCATGTAGTCTCTTAGAATTCAGCCACCACAGGAGTGGCTAGGGTTGAGGAACTGGGTGTCAGCAACCATAGCCATACCACCTGCCTCTGCTCATTTTCACATGAACTTTGGAAAACAGCTCCTGATGTAGTTTCAGGGAGGACAGTGTGGAACACCTACCTCTTGGTCTTTGTGGCAGAGAAAGGAGGGGAAGCACATCTTGGCACAGAATGGCTTCAGGTTGTGGTTTTTAATCCATTAAATCAAGCTGTGTGTATGGCTGTTGCAAAGGATTAAGGAGATGCTATTTGTAAAGCTATTGGAGGTGCTCAGATGAGATGCACACGTGAACACAAAGCTTGCCAATTAAGTCTCCCTGGAATAACAATGTGTGGTGACGCGTCTGTGGTAATCTATACTTAATTACATAATTTTCTGATGCCCAGAGGGCACACACAGGGGCGGATGAGTCAATGACAAGCAGGCAGTCATTCCGTGAGGTCACTGGTCATTAACATTTAATTGTGCCCCATTAAGAAGCAAAGCTTCTTGTTTTGTTCTCCCTCATGCTTCCCAGCAGGTGCAGTGGTGAGATGAAAAGTCAGAGGAGTTTGTGAAGAGAGCAGTTTCCTGTCAGGTTCACCCAGCCCTCCCCACCCATCTCCATGAAGTACCTGCTAGGCCATGAGAAACACGAGGCGTGTCCCTGATCTTAGTAGCTCTGACCCACATGCAGAGATAAGACTGCTGGAGGTGGTACACAATTACCTTTTGAACTGTGCTGCGACTCCTGTGTTGCTCAGGAGCCACTTGGCAAAACCAGACCCAGCTGGCAATTTGGGCCAGAGCTAGGGAAAGGAGAACTTTTCCTGAGAAATCATGAGCTGACCTAGTGAGGGTGGGAAAAGCCAGGGCCGTGTGTAGAAGAACGGAGCCTCAAGCTCCTAAAGGAGGGCAGCCCTCTGCCCCACAACAACAGGAAAAGCCAGAATGGAACCTAGCAAGTTAATGCAGGCTCTGAGAGGAGAATCAGGTTTGGCTACTTCTGGAGTACTAAGGCTACTCAGGTGAGTCACAGACAGAGGCTGTCCTGGAGAGCTGGGGGACTGGTGGCTTCTGGCTCTAACTCCTCTACCAGTGCTTAAGTCCCAAATGGTAGACCCAGATAAGAGGAAAACACCACAGCATATCTTCTACCTCCATTGTCTCTGGTGTGCACAGTCAAGTGACAGCAAGGCCACTTCCCTAAGAGCTGAAAGTATAAAACAGAAACTGCTCTGGCTGAAAAGGCTGATGCAATTGGAATCCACCAGGACCTCCCAGCAGGACTGTGTTATGTACATGTAATGCTTTTCAGATATTTTATGCTATTTTTTCTTTGATGATTTTGTTCATGTATACAAAGTATTTTGATCACATCAACCCCTCATTCCCTCCCAACTCCCTCCACACTCCCCTTGTTAGGTTCCCTCCCAACTTCATGTTTCCTTTCCATGGCCCACTGGGCCCAGTCACTGCTGACCTTATTTATGTGCATGGGTATGGAGCCATCCACTATAGTATGGGCAACCTACCAGGATCCACTTCCCCCAAAGACAGCTGACATCTTCCAGCAGTCTTCAACAGCCAACACTCCTCAGCTAGGGACGGAACTTCATAAATCCCTTCCCTGATCATTCTGGAGTGTTGACTGGCTTGATCTTATGCTGGTCCTGTACAGGCACTCATAGCTACTGTGAGTTCGTGAGTGCAGTGGCCTTGACATGTCCAGAAGCCAACATTTCACTATGGCCCTGCTTAAGCTCATCTCATACTACCTTCTGCAATGGTCCCAGAACCGCAGAAGAGGAGTGTTATATAGATGGCAGTTATTCTATAAATTCTGGTTTTTAAGAGTGAAATTTAAGGTTTGTCTTTCTTGCTATGACTGCTATATTCTGATAGTTTGAAGCTCAAAATTGAAAAGCAGGTGTTTGGGCAGGAGAACAGAGTTGGAAGAGAAGCCCCCTCCTAGTCATAGACCTCATCTGACCTCACCTCCTGCCTCCAGCACAAGGTGGTCACCTAAGACCCCTTCTCACTGTCACACTGTCACCAAACCCAAAATGGGGGAAACAAGTCATGAGTGGTCACCAGAACAACCTGTACATCACCGTGTGAAGTAACAGGCTCTTTTTCACAGACATAGTTAAGTCAGAATGAGGGCATCTGAGAGGGCCTTCTCCAAGACAGCTAATGTCCTTCCAGGAAAAGGCTAGCACACCAACACAGGGGCAGACTACAAGAGGACACAGGGGGAACATGCTACCTACAATCCAAGGAGGGGGAACTCGGGGGATGCAGCCTGCTGCACTTCAACCTTGAGCTGTGAACAGGTTGTTAAAGATACTCTTAGCAGATGACACAGGAACCACCAGACCTTTCACCCCCTCTCTCCTCGCTCCATCACCTCTCCACCGACTCATGACCATCCAGTGTGCTCTATACACAGCAGAGACTCGGCACTGGTCATATTACCTTCTGAAATGTCCCAGGACATCCTCTCAGCTCCACTGCCCATTCACTTCCAGGCTTTGGTGTATATCCCCCCACCCACCCCACCCCCCCGCATCACATTCTCTTCGGTATCTCTCTATAGCAGCTACAACTGTCTTTCACTCACTTGCCAATCTATCCCTCGGAGCAGGCATCATTGGTACACACCTGGAACACACACCTGTGTGGAGACCTACAGCTACCAAGGTTTCAGCTCCTGGGGAGTTCCAAATTTGACTTCAGGCTGTTCTTGGTGGCAGGTCCTTTCTTCTGTGACAGTGCTACCAGCAAGTCATCCTGCCTCTGCTGCTAAGCTTACTGGGAGCCCTTCCAAGGAGCTTTGTCACTGTTGAGTGCCTGGTGCTTGGGGCCAGTTGAGCAGGACCCTCTGCACATGTTTGCCAAGTGGCAGTGACATAGCAGTACCATCCCTTGGTAGTTGTGTGATATGAGCCATGTCTTCCTACTCAACAAACCTCTCCGAGGGAAGGGCCCCCAGGAAGTCCAGCAGCAGAGGCAGGACTATATGCTGGTAGTGCTGTCACAGAAGAAAGGACCCTGCCTCCAAAACCAGCCTGAAATCAGATTTAGAACTCCCCAGAAGCTGAAGCCCTGGAAACTGCAGGCCTCCACACAGGTGTGTGTTCCAGGGGTGTACCAAGGATAACTAGCTGCCATGCTCCAAAATGCCAAGCCAAAGGATGGGAACACTCCTTCCCCGCTGCTCTGTCTTTCTGCCCCTGAACATGTCAGGGATCTAGTGCCCAACTGAAACTGGAGCTTCTGAAAACACTCCTAAGATAGCCTAGCCCAGCAATGTGAGCCATTAGACCTACAGTGTTAATGGATATGCTAATGGTGGTAATTACAATGATCATTAATTCATTAGTTAACTGGCCCTAAGGAGTGCTATCTAGAGGCCCCAAGATGCAAAACAGTGAATTACTAAATGAGCAAGGAAGACACCCCAGGCACACCCACCTCGAGGGGCAGTGGAAGGGCAAGTGTGTGGTGGATGGGAAAAAAAGAGAAACTGAACATTTTGTGAAGATAGGAAAACTGGAAAAAGCCTGATATGAGTCCCTGTGCTGCCACCTGAGTCCATGGAGAGGTCCTGGCCAGATGGCCCCTTGGGCATGAGAGCAGGAAAGTTGTCCTTGTCCTTCATTGGTCATGCAGTAGTGTGGGTAGAGAAGAGATCCTCCTTCCCTTGCTGCCTATGGCAAACCGAAGAGCTGATTCTGCTGCCCTGCCCAGATAGTGTGGGAGAGCTGACCCTGGTGGTGTGGGTGCTGGAGAACTGGCCTCACCCCTCGCTGGGGTAATGCAAGAGAGCTGTCCCTGCCCTTTGGAACACAGGGTTCCCAAGTGAGGAGCTAGAGAAAGTACCCAAAGAGCTGAAGGGGTCTCCACCCCTATAGGTGGAAGAACAATATGAACTAACTAGTACCCCCAGAGCTCATTTCTCTAGCTGCCTATGTAGCAGAAGATGGTCTAATTGGCCATCATTGGGAAGAGAGGCCCCTTGGTCATGCAAACTTTATATTCCCCAGTACAGGGGAATGCCAGGGCCAAGATGTGGGAGTGGGTAGGTAGGGGAGCAGGGCAGGGGATGGGGGGGGGCGTTAGGGGATTTTCGGGATAACATTTGAAATGTAAATGAAGAAAATATCTAATAAAAATTGAAAAAAAAATAGAAAGAAAGAGGGATCTGGCCCAGATGGTGTGAGTGAAAGGGAATTAGTCCCACCCCTTGCTGGCTGCCACAACCAAGAGAGCTGAGCCCACCCGTAACCTGGGCAAAGTGAGAGGGCTGCCCCTGGTGGCATGTGTGCAGGAGAGATGATGGGCTGAACAACTCAGCAACCACCCAGGCCCAGATATAGAGCTTTGAGTTGGTTCACCTCAACATCCACCCCATCTATGAACTGCTGGAGCTCATGAAGAGGCTGGTCCTGCATAACCAATGTTGTAGCATCTCTATGAGTCCTGGTGAGGATCCAATGTTGGTAGTGTAGCGGAAGCCAGAGACCTCGAACAAAACAATAAATAGCAAGTAAAGCCGTTTGGACAACAGGGTATATTGTGTGACAGGCTGAAACTTCCACGGTGAAATTTTGTTTTGTTTTTGTTTTTTCTTTATGTGGGGTTGTGCAACAGTAGAGACTGGATGGCTATGGTGGGAAAGGAAGATGAATGGAATTGGGGAGAATACAATGTGAAATTCACAAACAATCAATAAAAAGTTAATAAAAAGAAAAAGAAATGCTTGGGAGGATTCAGAAGTTCGCCACTTGACAGCTAGAAAATGGTGAGATTTTCTAGCACAGTCCACTCCAGAGCTCTATAGGGAAGATTCCTAAAGCTGGAGACCTGGCTCTGTGAATTGAGATGCTCCATTCACTTTCAATGGATTTGTCCTAGTTTTCTTTCTGTTTCCGTGGTTAACTCCATGGTCAAAAGCCACGTGAGGAGGAAATGCTCATTTCAGCTTGCTGGTTACAGCAGCCTTTGAGGGAAGCCAGGGCAGGAGCTCGAGGCAAAAACCTGGAGGTAGGAACTGAGACAGACACTATGGAGGACACTTCTTACTGGCTTGCTACTCATGGCTTGCTCCTGCATACTTTTTTTTTTAGATATTTTCTTTATTTACATTTCAAATGTTATCTCATTTCCTAGTTTACCCTCTGAAAATCCCCTACCTCCTCCCCCAGTTCCTGCTCCCCAGCCCACGCACTCCCATTCATGGTCCTGGCATTCCCCTATACTGGGGCATACAGCCTTCATAGTACCAAGGGCCTCTCCTCCCATTGATAACCGACTAGGCCATCCTCTGCTACATATACAGCTAGAGTCACAAGTCCCACCATGTGTTTTCTTTGATTGGTGATATAGTTCCAAGGGGCTCTGGGACTACTGGTTAGTTCACATTGATGTTCCTCCTATGGGGCTTCAGACCCCTTCAGATCCCTGTATACATTATCTAGCTCCTTTATTTGGGACCTTGTGCTTTGTCCAATGAATGACTGTGAGAATCTACTTCTGTACTTGCTAATTACTGGCAGAGCCTCCCAGGAGACAGCTATATCAGGCTCCTGTCAGCAGGTTCTTGTTGGCATCTGCCTAGTGTCTGGGTTTGGTGGTTGTTTAAGGGATGGATTCCCAAGTGGGGCACTCTCTGGATGGTCATTCCTTCAGACTCTACTCCGAACTTTGTCTCTTGTCCTTACATGGGTATTTTGTTCCCCCTTCTAAAGAGGATTCTGAGCTTGTGGGCTAATATCCACTTATCACTTAGTTCATATTATGTGCGTTCTTTTGTGATTAAGTTACCTCACTCAGGATGATATCCTCCAGATACAACCATCTGTCTAAGAATTTCATAAATTCATTGTTTTTAATAGCTGAGTAGTACTCCATTGTGTAAATGTACCACACTTTCTTTATCCATTCCTCTGCTGATGGACATCTGGGTTCTTTCCAGCTTCATCCTATTGTAAATAAGACTGCTATGAACATAGTAGAGCATGTGTCCTTATTACATGGTGGAGCATCTTGTGGTTATATGGCCAGGAGTGGTATTGCTGGATCTTCCAGTAGGACTATGTCCAATTTTCTGAGGAAACGCCAAACTGGTTTCCAGAATGGTTGTACCAGATTGCAGTCCCACCAGCAATGGAGGAGTGTTCCTCTTTCTTCACATCCTTGCCAGAATCTGCTGTCTCCTGGGTTTTTGATCTTAGACACTCTGACTGGAGTGAGGTGGAATCTCAGGGTTGATTTGATTTGCATTTCCCTGATGATTAAAGATGTTGAACATGTTTTAGGTGCTTCTCAGCCATTTGGTATTCCTCAGTTGAAAATTCTTTATTTAGCTCTGTACCACATTTTTAATAGGGTTATTTGAATTTCTGGAGTCCAGCTTCTTGAGCTCTTTATATATATTGGATATTAGTCCCCTATCAGATTTAGGATTGGTAAAAATCCTTTCCCAATCTGTTGGTGGCTTTTTTGTCTTGTTGACAGTGTCATTTGCCTTACAGAAGATTTGCAATTTCATGAGGTCCCATTTGTTGATTCTTGATGCAAAACACAAGAAAATCAAGAAGAATGAAACCAAAGTATGCATACTTCATTCCTTCTTAGAATAAAGAACAAAATGCCCATGAAAGGAGTTACAGAGACAAAGATTGGAGCTAAGACGAAAGGATGGACCATCCAGAGATTACTCCAACCGGGGATCCATCCCATAATCAGCCACCAAATCCAGACACTATTGCATATGCCAGCAAGATTTTGCTGAAAGGACCCCGATATAACTATCTTGAGTAAGGCTATGCCAGTGCCTGGCAAACACAGACGGGGATGCTCACATTCATCTATAGGATGTAACACAGAGCCCCCAATGGAGGAGCTAGAGAAATTACCCAAGGAGTTGAAGGGGTCTACAACCCTTTAGGTGGAACAACAATATGAACTAAACAGTACCCCCAGAGCTCGTGTCTCTAGATGCATATGTAGCAGAAGATGGCCTAGTTGGCCATCACTGGGAAGAGAGGCCCCTTGGTCTTACAAACTTTATATGCCCCAGTACAGGGAAATGCCAGGGCCAGGAAGTGGGAGTGGACGGGTGGGGGATCAGCGTGGGGGTGGGGCATAGGGAACTTTCGGGATAGCATTTGAAATGTAAATATAGAAAATATCTGGGCTGGTGAGATGGCTCAGCGGGTAAGAGCACCCGACTGCTCTTCCGAAGGTGATAAGTTCAAGTCTCAGCAACCACATGGTGGCTCACAACCATCCGTGACGAGATCTGGCTCCTTCTTCTGGAGTGTCTGAGGACAGCTATGGTGTACTTACATATAATAAAATAAAATAAATCTTTAAAAAAAAAAAAGAAAGAAAATATCTAATAAAAAAAAAGAAAAAAAAGATAACAGGTTTGATAGCACGTACTTGTAATCCCAACACTCGGGAGGTGAGGACAGAGATTGAAGGATAGATCCCTAGGACCTAACTGGTAGACTTCAAGCCAATGAGATTCCTGTTTGAAGTGACCAGTGTTTCTGAAAATGACACCAGAAATTGTTCCCTGGTCTTCACATACATGAACACACACACACACACACACGAGCAAACATGCACACATGGACACATGTGTGTTCATACATATATACACATACATGCAGACACATATACATATGCATGTGTACACACGTATACACACATGAACATGCATATGCATAAAATTTAAACTGTTAACAATACTTATTAACAAAATAAAATATAATAAGATAAAACAAAACCCATCATGTCAAAGTTGGACAAGGCAAACCAACAGGAGAAAAGAGAGCCCCAAGAGAGGCACAAGAGTCAGAGACCCTCATTCACACCCAGGAGTCCCATAAAGATACTTAACTGAAAGCTATGAAAGACGACCTGGTGCAGACCCATGCAGGCCCTATGCTTGCTGCTTCAGTATCTGTAAGTTCATATCTGTAAGGTCAGTATTTGTGAGTTCAAGATTTAAACACTATTGTCCTCCTGGTGTCCTCCATCCTCTCTGGCTCTTACACTCTTTCTGCCTCCTCTTCTACCAGGTTCCTGAAGTTTTGAGGGGAGGGATTTAATAGAGACAACACATTTAGAGCTATGTGTTCCAAGGTCTCTCTCTCTCTCTCTCTCTCTCTCTCTCTCTCTCTCTCTCTCTCTCTCTTTCCGTGTGTGTGTGTGTGTGTGTGTGTGTGTGTGTGTGTGCATGTTTGCATGCATATAATGGTGATGCTGGCTGTGGGTCTCTGTATTTGTCCCCATCTGATGCGAGAGGAATCTTCTCTGATGAAAGCTGAATAAGGCACTGATCTATGATATAAAACAATATCATTGCACAGAATGATATCTGTACAAGAATATCATTCTATCACTACTTTGTTAAGACCAGTAATATTTGGTTTTACATTTACCTTGGGGCTTTCTAATCTCTGGTTCTTGGTCACCCAAGGAGTTTCAAGTGGGCCTTAAGTCAAATCAGACACTAGTTGGTTACTCTCAGGTTCACAGACTTAACATAGTTAAAAAAAAATGCCATCTTACCAAAGGCAATCTACAAATTCAATGCAATTATCATCAAAATTCCAACTCAATTCTTTATAGATCTTAAAAGATAAATTCTCAACTTCATACGGAAAAACAAAAAAACTCAGGTTAGGCCTGGCAGTGGTGGCACACGCCTTTAATCCCAGCACTTGGGAGGCAGAGGCAGGCAGATTTCTGAGTTCCAGGCCAGCCTGGTCTACAGAGTGAGTTCCAGGACAGTCAGAGCTATACAAGAAACACTGTCTCGAAAAAACAAAAAACAAAACAAAACAAAACAAAAAACAAACAAACAAAAACCTCAGGTTAGGTAAAATAATACTGTACAATTAAAGAAAGAACTTCTGGAGGTATCACCATTCCTGATTTCAAGCTTTACTACAGAGCAATAGTAATAAAAATCACATGGTATTGGCATAAAAACAGACAGGTTGATCAATGGAATCAAATCAAAGACCCAGAAATAAGCCCAAACACTTATGGACTCTTGATTTTTTTTTTTTACTACTTTTATTAGATATTTTCTTCATTTACATTTCAAGTGTTATCCAGCTAGTTCCCTATATCCTCCCCCCTCCCGGCCCTGCTCCCCTACCCACCCACTCCCACCCCTTGGCCCCTGCGTTCCCCTGTATTGGGGCATATAAAGTCTGCATAACCAAGGGGCCTCTCTTCCCACTGATGGC